>JALMQS010000131.1:33026-130526 GCA_024734495.1 Forficula auricularia | reverse complement strand
TTTTTAACACTGATTACTAGAATGATGACAATACACGCTGCTTTAGTGACTCAGACTGGAGCCTGTAAAGCAATCTCAGCACATTATTTAACTATCCAAGTAAAGACTTAAGTCTTTACAGTCTTTTTCCTAAAATTGTCAAAATCAAACTAGTATGCTAATGTATCAAATCTAGATTATATTTTATATTTTAATTGTAAGAATTTTTAATTGAATAAAAATACACTATTTGTAATTAAATCAAATTTATTTCCAGATATCTAGCCCTAAACCTAACCATATACCTATTATGAGTGACCGTCACACAAGATTAACCGCAATGGATATTACAAATTACACTGGTCGAAAAAATTTCTCCCCGTAAACCTAACAATGGATTCCAGTAGAGTATTATACGCTGATTATCATGCAATTTCACGATTTTTTACAACACGTCAGAGTTTTGAGATATTATAGGTCAAAACGTCGATAAATGCCATTTTGACAATATTTTAGAGTCCCATTAGATAAAAAACATTAATATTTGAAATCAAAATATTTTGTTGAATTAATAGAAAACAGCTTCCTCTTTGATTTTTAAATTACAACTTGTTTTTAGCTCAATTAGAACTTGAGTTATAACTAAAAAACTAAAACCTGAAGTGCTGAAATAAAGTACTAATGTTTGTGAGCCGATATGTACCAAAAACTAATCAGCGCTTCATTTTTTAAGAGCACTGCTGGGTTTTCATTTTCATTTCAATCGGTTCAACAGTGTGGAAAAAATCGGCTACATACATATATATATACATACATCCTCACGTACTAAATGCAAAAATTGCACTTTTTGGTCTTGTTCAGAGGCAGCAAATCGGGACAACTGGGATGTTTATGTTGAAAACTCTACATTTTCTAAAATCTTAATTAAATATGATCCTTTCCTATATACTTGGTGTCTTCCATAACCGCCGTTAAGCCCTGGAGCGAGCATTCCATCAACGACTGGACGCGCCTAGCTCTTACGCAGCTTTCATTCTTCTGAGCTTAATGGTTGACTAAATACAGGCGCATCAACGTTATAAAATAAGATCAAATTCAGACTATTCTTTGAGGATTTCAATTAGTACAGTTATTTATTTATATTTTATAATTCAATATTTTTATTATAATTGGTAAAAAATTGTATTAGTTAAGAAGATCTAAATGAAAAAATAATTCAAGTTCGATTTCGGACAATTTAATTATTTTTTCACTCGTGATTGTAAAAGATAAAAGAACCGAGGTGGGGGGAGCAGGTTAGAGTGTTGAAGTGGTGGTGTGGGAGCGGGGGTTGGGGTGCTTGGTGGGTTTCGTGGAGTGTGGTGGGTTGGAGTGGGGGGTGAGGTTGGGGTTCGTGGGGTGCGGGTTGGGGTGCTGGGTGGGTTTCGGGGAGTGTGGTGGGATGGAGTGGGGGGTGAGGTTTGGGTTCTGTGGTATGGGGGCGGGGGTTGGGCACGGGTTCATGGTGCGGGGGTAGGGGTGCTGGATGGGTCGAGGGGAGTGTAGTGTAAGGGTGTGATTCGTGGGTTGGGGGTCCAGGGGGCGAGCCCCCTGGCTAGCAAGAGGACCGCCGAAGGCGGGCCTTGCAGCTAGTTTATAGTAAAATTCAAAAAGCATGCTTTTTGGGAAAGGGCGTTATAAGCGATGCTTAATCTATAAATAGGGTTGGTTTCGGAATGACGTGTAAATGGAACTGGTGGTTAGAATGGTTGATTCTGTCGTAGTGGGTACGAAGGATTGTTCAGTGGAAAAAGAATTCTAAGCTCAGGACAACGAATGGTATCAGACATAATTTTAAAATTGAACAAGTTGTCGGAAGCAATCATCGACGAAAGAATAGTTGACATGTCGAAAGTTTCAGCGATTTTCGAGTAGTCATGATCGTATCTAGACATAGGGCTACCAGAGAGAGACGCTAGATGTCTCAAAACTTTATGCTGAATTCTTTCAAGTCTAGCTATGTTGGTTTTTTGAATCGGACTCCAGAATGTTGAAGCATACATTACGACAGATTTAATCAAACTTATGTATAGGTATCTGATACAAATGGGGCTCCTAAAAGCTTTAGTGTTGCGAAATATGAACCCGCAAGTTCGGTTAGCTTTACTAAACACATGATTAATATGTTCATTAAACGTGAGCTTTGAGTCAAAGGTGACACCAAGGTCTTTGATTGAAGTTACTCTAATGCAATAACAAGTATCGTCCAGATAGTAATTGTATGAGATAAAATATTCCTTTTTTGAGAATGAAATGGTGAAGCATTTGTCAAAATTTAGGAAAAATAAGTTTGCTTTGCAGCAGATAGTTAAGTTTTTTAGGTCGGATTGTAGCTTTTTGCAGTCCGAAACTTTAGAAATGTCAAAAAATAATTTGATATCGTCTACGAATAGCAATATATTGCAATGTTGAATTACATTGACCAGGTTATTAATAAATAAGAGAAACTAAAATAGGGGACCAATATAGCTACCGTGAGGGACCCCAGAGGGTGCTAAGAATTGTTGGGATACCGCGCCATTGATTCGGACAATTGAATATCTATCGGACAGATAATTTCCAATCCATAGAATTATATTAGTTGGAAGATTAAGGTACTTAAGCTTTAGCAACAAAATTTCATGATTGATGAGGTCAAAGGCTATTTTAAAATCAAGGTAAATAGGGTCGAGTTGTGTATTTTTGTTAAGGCTAAGGAAAATAGAATTTGTGAATAGAGTAAGATTAGTGACAGTTGAACGGGAATGTACAAATCCATGCTGTTTACTGGAAATCGCATCAGAGCAAAATAAAAGATTCTTGTTGTACATAATCTTGTCTAATAATTTTGGTATCGCACTTATTATAGCTATTGGTCTGTAATTTCTGATATTATTGCGTGAGCTACTCTTGAAAACGGGAGTAATAAATTATTTTTTCCATAGTTCAGGTAGAAATTTTTCTTAAAGAGAGAGGTTGAATAATATAATTAAGGGTTTAATAAGAGACAAGGAACAGTTTTTGACTATAAAAGCAGGTACACCATCAGAGCCGACGGTGAGAGAGGGCTTCAAATCCTTTAATGCAGTGATTATTTCTTCCTCAGAATTTGTAATTGGAATATTACTAGCATGTTCATCGGGGACTAGAGTATTTGCACAATAATTGGCAATAGTGTCTGAGTCAAATTTTGCATTTGTTGTAGCCAAGGTATAGACATTTTTAAAGAATTCAGCAAAAAGATTGTAAATCTGTGCATCATTGGAGCCATTGAATTCATCGAGGAACATGCTGGAAGGATATCCCTTTGGGCCCCTCTTTGCATTAATCAAGTTCCAGAAGATTTTTATATTGTTTGGCACATTAGATTCAATATTTGAAATATAGGTAGAATAACAAAGTGTGGCCTCGGCTTTGCAGAGAGACCTTAAGTTTTTGAAAATATTATAATTTGTTTCACTTTTACCTAATTTATAATTTTTGTGTGCTATTTTTTTTTATCAAAAGTGAGATTAGTTTACTAGAAAACCAAGATGGATATGTTGAATTGAAGCAACGCATAATAGGAATTGAAGTAGATATGATTTCATTAACAATATTATAAAAGCTGTCTACGGCAGCTATTATATTTAGTGTATCTAGTTCCTTGTCCCAATCCACCTATCCTAATCTTTTATTAAGAAATTCAAGATTGCACCTTTTAAAATCATATCTATTCAAATCGAACCCCAAGGGGGAAAATGGAGACTACATTATTTCCAGGAATAATTGACAAAATTACATTTAAAATTGGGCGAAATTCGTCCATATTAGATAGAATGTCATTACTTATAGATATATTACAAAAAAAGATTTGAAAAACATAAGTCCAGGATATTGTTTTTACTCTTAATTATATAATTAAATTTATTTAAACACAAGTCCTTAAAATATATATAATATATAATAGCATTGATAGTTCTGTATATTCCCCCCCCCCTCAAACAACTTTTGCCCCCGAAAAAATATATCTTTTTTATTATAGGTCGTTTATGTAAATCCCATTTTGCTTGTTTTGTTTTTTTTTTTGTTTTTTTAGTTTTAAAATTTTCTAATACTTAATAATATTTTAAGGTCCTCTCTATAGGGTCGTCCTTATTTTTGGTATTTTCAAATTTTTATGTTACCAGAAGCTCATATGGTTGGAAATAAATAATTTTAAAAAAATGATCACTCTTAAGGGCTTTTGTGTAGACCAAAATGTCACTGCGTTCATTAACACTATCATTGCCAAATGCCTAGTTAATTTTTCGAGCTTTTTTGGCAGCTCTTTGGTTCAATTTGAATTCGTAGAGAAAAATTGGCCGAAAATCGCTTAACGACATCATATATTAATAACCTGAAAAGAGGCAAAAAAAAATTAAAATTTGGAATAAAATAAACATCATCAATCAAAATTATCTATCAATCAGTTTATACCACGACACAGTAGAATAAACATTTATTGAGATAAGGAGCTACAAAAACACATGACATTAAAACGGACAAAACTTTTGAAATAAACTAATAGTTTAATCCACTTTTGAGGTATTTTGAAAAAAAAAAACATTTTACCTGCACGATTACAACAATGACCAACTGGTCAAGCAACTTGAAAAAAAGTGAAAATTTTCTGACTCCAAAATTTCAAAAGCTACTTGAAACAATTAAATTAATGAAAAAATAAATAAATACATTAAATAAAAATAATGGAGAAATTAACGAACTGAGAAGGTAAAAAAACTGAAAAAATCTACTCACGGGTTAAGAGGAAATATAAACTAAAAATTAAAATAAACGTGGAACAGAAAAGGGAGAAGTCAATTTTCAAACGAATAATAATTTACTAGAAAATCATAAGATGGTGTCATCTATTAAATCCGATGGAATGGAATATTTTTAATTATATGTCAGAGGGGTTGTTTTTCGGGAATCGAACCCGAGTGCCAGTAACAGCAATCCGGGCCATCTGGCTCACCTGCGGGATACGAACCTCTCTGACATATGTGAACGCGTAAAATATTTTACTCAATGATTCAATATCAGATCAAACAAATAAATAATATTTATACAGATATATCATCTCGATATGTATATGTGTGTATGTTTATTTGCATCAAGCAGAGGACAACCTCTTTGTTTCTCTTTGTACTCAAAGATTGTTATCTTAATTTGTAAAATTTCGCGATATAGTGATTCTAAATTTAAACATATAGCCATGCCATATAATTTAAATAAAGGTGGTTGAGTGTTTCGAATTTTGAAGAAATCCCGCAGATGGCCCGGATTGCTGTTACTGGCACTCGGGTTCGATTCCCGAGGGGTGAAAAACAACCCCTCTGACATATAATTAAAAATATTCCATTCCATCGGATTTAATAGATGACACCATCTTATGATTTTTTAGTAAATTTGAATCTATTACCATCGGCAAATTAATATCTTTCAGAATAATAATTTATTGAAAATAGGTAAAAAAACACAAACATATAAATCAAGCAATTAATGAAATTATTAACAATGACTTAGAAAATAATTAATAAATTTAATTAGATTTAATTAGATTGCAATCTTTTAAACTTAAGCGAATAAAAAATATGAACGAGACATTTGAGTAAGGAGAATTAGATAAATATATAAACAAATGAATGAATTACAATAGGGGTTCGCCAGTGCGTGATTCTTAAAACTAACAATAAATGGACGCTGTTCAAAATATAATAAAATATAAAAATTACACGTGGCCGAGAAATTAGGTTAAATATATAAGTGGATTAATCTTAAAACTAAGATATAAATACTAGTAGTTGGATGAGAACGATGTGTAGAGATGATCCGTGAGAAAGCCCCAAATCGTAAAGCCCGAAATTCGTCCACTGATGAATCCGGTTTCCTCAACAGGAAAGAAAATTGGCACCCACTGGTCCCGATAAAGAATGATAGTTGTAATAGCTAACTTGGGTTAGGGGTGCTTTGGCAGATATCAGTTACCAAAGAGGTAAAAAAAAGTTAATCTACGTCATAGTAACAAAGATAGTTTTTTTTAAATGTCATTCAGGATAGTATTAGCGACCTACAATTACTATTGCCAGACGCTTTGGGCGGGTCCTTGCTTTACCATATGAGCCTCTGCCTCTCAGATTACTAACGATAAGATATAGCAGAATTTTATCTAGATGTAACTCCGAAATTAAAATAACTAAAAATCTTTAAAAATTCTGAAGTATAGAGCCTTATAGGGTTCGAAAAAAAATATATCCCCAAGTTTCAAGTCTCTATTTCAATTTTATCCTGAGGCACAGCGATGTAAGTTTCCCATCTAAATAACATGGGATTTTTAGCATTGAACTAGCGATATTTTTGTTTTTGTTAATGGTTAAAAAATTATGAAACTCTGTAGACTTTATCCTTATAAGAGTAGCTATCTTTCAGAATTTTTATAGATTTTTATCGATTATAATTTTCTTCTGAGTAAAATATATAAAATTTAGCCTTGATACTATACTATTTTTGGATCTTTGTGTGGTCTGGCTACAGCAAGGACCCGCCGAGAGCGTTTGGCAATAGTAATTGTAGGTCGCTAATACTATCCTGAATGACATTTAAAAAAAAAACTAGCTTTGTTACTATGACGTAGATTAACTTTTTTTTATCTCTTTGGTAACTGATATCTGCCAAAGCACCCCTAACCCAAGTTAGCTAATAGCCATACGTTATAACTTACTATAGTCCCCACCTATAGAAAAAATCTTAGACTTTATACTTTGACGTAGTTCTAGGGTCGCTGGGATCTTGGTCTATATGGTTGGTGATCGAGCCAAAATAATATGTGTATAAAAGAAATATGCTTTTTTATTTGATGTTTTTCGAACTTTCTGAAAAACATCTAAAAAATAATAAATTAATTAAATAATTCATATTAAATTGTTTTTAATTTTGAGAATAATTTTTTAATAATTTAAAATATTTGTTTTTTATTGAAATATATTCATCTTTATTTATTTTCATTAATGAGATTTAAATATATATATAAAATGGTTGCCTGTAAAGTCGGTATACGGGCGAAAGTTTTACGTGACAACGACTTTGAGTGGTAAAATAATTTTAATGTGAATATTCATTCGTATAGTAGGAAGAAGGATGAAATAATAGTAACAATTTAAAACATTTATATAACAAATTCAAGAATTCACAAAATTGGTTTATGTTAAATCAATCAGTTGTTATAAGTTATTAATAAATTTAACTTGTTTTACATTGTTATAAATATAAAAACTAAACTTAAAAGTTAGAACATTTATTTAAATCACATTAATTGTTAATATCAATCGATTTTAATTCAAAGTGTATTTTCTAAAAGGAGAAAACAAATTCACATTTGATCTTTGAATTTGTAAATCGCGCGCTTACTACCTTGCGCAGTGATTGTGATTACTACAACATAACCTATTCACTTATGTCTTAGTCATTTATTTCATCATGTTATATTATCAGTCTGAAATTATTTACCTTTGCTGTTTGAATTGTTGCGATGGACGAAACTACCTTCACATTATCACTACACAATTGTTTTACAATTAACTGGCAACGTGTAAACTTGTATGCAGGCGCCTAAGCGAAATAGAAGCGCAAGACATGAACCGGTGTGTATGCCTATCTCTCTCACTCTCTCTCTCTCGCTCTGTCTCTCTCGCTCTTAGGCGGGCTAACTGTGCTCGAGTGGAAGGGACGCGTGCCTTTCACTTTTTATGTCTGTCTCTCTCGCTCTTAGGCGGGCTAACCATGCCCGAGTGGAAGGGACGCGTGCCTCTAGGATACAGGAAATTCCGCACGTGCGATCCAATCAGAAGAAGTGGGCGGGCCACTTAAGCCGCCAGATTCGAACATGAACCTGCTTTATCTAAACTAACTTCTATTTTATAAATATTAGCCTATACCTCAGTGGCACAACCACGGGGATGGGGGGGAGGCTGAAGCCCCCTAGGACAAAGAAAATAATAAAAGTAAAAATGAAAAAATTAACAAATGAAAATGAGAAAAATAGTTGGTAAATTTTAATAAATATTTTCACTAAAAATTAAGACAAAAAACAAAAGAATTATCATAAGTGAGACTGTTGCTTATTTTTAAGAATGCAAGTAAATATATTTTTCCCGTGCTAGTCTTATTAAAATCCTGGTTGCGCCCCACTGCTATACCCCTATACCTATTTTGCAAATATTAACATATAAAATATCGTCCAAATAAAATTTATTATCTGTTGCTTTCAATATTTTTAAAATTAAGAAAAAAATAGTTCAAATGATAAACAATTTTATTAAAAAATTTTTTTTGAAGTATTAATTTTATATGAAATTTATTTAGTCTGATCTGATAATGATCTTAATTTATCTGTTCCTTTCAATTTTTTTATTATTTAAGAAAAAATACATAGTTTCAAAAGATAAATTTAATGAAAAAATTTTGTTTTGTTAATTTTATATAGAATTTATTCAGTCTGATTTGATATTGATCTTAATTAAAGGATAATCTTTAAAGAATTAGGTGTCGGTTCTAGGTGAAACATTTTAATAGATAATAAGTAAAAATATATTTTTCTAGGTGGGTTTCACAAATAAAACAAATATATGTTTTGAGTTTTTAATCTCGATATATATTTCGGGTTATGAGCCCATATGAACTCAATAATTTTTGGAATTACTGTCATTATAAAATACATATTAAAAAAAGCTTTAGAAAAATAAAGAAATAAATGAAATATAAATTAAATTTAAATCTATGGAAAATTGAAACTTGAAAATTGATTTTTTTTTTCAATGAATATAGATATCTTTTAAGGTTTAAAAAATAATTGTTGCTTTTATCTATATCTATCTATCTATATATATATATATATATATATATATATATATATATATATATATATAGGTATAATTAAGGCTAATATTTATAAAATAGAAGTTAGTTTCGATAAAGCAGGTTCATGTTCGAATCTGGCGGCTTAAGTGGCCCGCCCACTTCTTCTGATTGGATCGCACGTGCGGAATTTCCTGTATCCTCTTCTTCTGATTGGATCGCACGTGCGGAATTTCCTGTATCCTCGTGCCCTCTCACTCGCTCTCATTGTGAGCGCATAACGTGAGCGGAGCTCCGTAACGCAGTTTCTTGAAGTGTCACCCGGCAAACCAATTTATAAGACGTTGTCACGTCAAAAAAATTAAAATTAATCTCTAATTAAAAATATTAGAGTTTATAAAAATAATCAATAAATAAAACACTTTTTCATAATAGTTTTGTTTGACTAATTTATTTATTTATTCATAATTAATTATATATTAAAAAAAAATATGCACTTGTTTGCAAAAATCCTAGTCTCCTGCTTGGTGTTTATTTAATATTTTTTAAATTCCGAGCACCAAGGGCTTGATTCAAAATATAAATTTTATTTATTTATTACGAGACTATAGTTTCGAGAGCTTTGCCCTCTTCACCACTCTTTTACAAAATTTATTTCCACCCATATTTGGTTTTGGCTGAGCTGCTGGAGAATCCAGGGAGAAAATAATACTTTATATCTATGTTATTTAGAAAGTTGGGACATTCAGCCCTGCTGGAAGTTTGATGAATTTTCTAGTTAATTATTTCGTTGAAATCAATTGTTATTTCATTTGGTTTTTCCTTCTTCAATTAGCAAATTGGAATTCTACTGCCCCTCCTGCACCAAGTCTACCAGCATTTGCAGACACTTTTAAACTTCTAGAAGCATATGATCCTTCTGATTAATATAATCAAATTTAATTTAAGCTTTTTCAATAGATTTAGGTATATGTTGTTTTAAAAATAAAAATAAAAACAAATTTATGTAGATAAGAAATTTATTATTTAAAAATATAAAAGATTTAAATTAAAACTAGAAATATTATAATAAAATTATTGTAATTAGATTTGACTATAAAAAGTCAACTATTAACAGATTAGGTAGGTAGGTAGGTAGGTAAATCAATCATCAAAATTACATGTGAACATTTTTGATGATTTAATAAAAATATGAATAAGTAGGTATATAGGTACTACTAGTAGATTTCTTGAAAAAGATATTTCAACAGTATATGCTTTATGGAATATAATTCAATTCGTCCGAACAGTTCGGATTGCGTTCAATAAAATCCTTTTCAATCAAATAGTCAATACATCTTTTAATTGTCTTGATGTCCGGAGAGAAGATCCCTTTTGGTTGAGAAAGAACCTAAAATAACAAATTATCATTAGTTTATATTAATTTACAAGTAAGTAATGTTAAGATAAATAAATTGAACAGATTTGAACTCACCTCCTGGATAAGATCATTTCTTCTAAGGGTTTTTCGTGCTTTCATAATCCGGACAATTGTACAAGCTATTGTGGTTTTTCCTTTCTGAGTCAACATTGCCCTGGATAAGTTTCGCCTTTTTTGGAATATCTCGCTTTAGAGGGCGAGCACCCAGTTTAAATTTTGTTAATGTATTCGTAAATTCCAGATTTAGAGATAAGATGGTTTCAGGCAAAATAGTCTACGAAAAAGATATAATATTTATTAATTAATTAAATGTATAAAAATAAATAATTTATATATATATATAATAAGTCTTGTGGTCGAGGGTGTAAGTTTTTAAAAAACAATTAAAAGACTTATTACATTTATTTGTTTATTGAAGAAAGATTACATACACTTGTAGTCACAGTCAAGTAAGGATTTAAGTAGTTATTGTCGGTGATTTTTAATTAAATCCCGAATTTAAGCAAACGCGTATAATGAACGTTTGAGTTGTATTGAATGAATTTATAACTTTGTATTGAATTGTCGGTGATTTAAATAAAATCCCGAATTTAAGAAAAGGGCGTTAGGGCATAGCCACCGGCCGACTTTAATGAAACAATAATGTTCGACGAGCAAGTGAGCGGCCGACTTATATAAGCAAAAGACTGCAGGCGTCAGCGATATGACTGACGTCATGAAAAGTGTTTAGGTCTGCAGTAATCGCGACTATAACTATATATATATATATATATAATTAAGTAATGGAGAGGGATTCAGCCAATGGGTAGCCTCTGCTGAATAAAAACTCCCAATTATGGAAAACGTTTCGGCTTTAATTAAATAATGCCATCATCATATATATATTATATATATATTCGAAATGTGTTGTAGATATTTAGTTTAGCCAAGTGGCTCTTAAATTCTAATTTCCTCAAACGTGAAACAAATGAGATGCCAAATCACAAGGTAAATATTTTTATTTTTTTTATTTTTAAAATTTAATTTATCTATTTAGGTAGGTATATAGGTAGGTATGTTAATAAAAAATGAAATTACCGGAGTGTTCGATTTGATCAATTTGTTTTCAACCAGGCTTGCAACATTTTTCGAAAATTGATCAGAATTAAGTTGTAATGTAACCTGAACATCCTTGCCTGTTAAAGATTGGTCATTTTCAAAAAGAAGTAGTATTGCCATTTGAAAAGTAGGCATTGTAATTAGATAGGGTTTGTCCAGATATGTAAGATGGATTTGACCTAAAATTAGAAAAAAATAATTAATAATAATAAAAAAGAAAAAATATATGGTATAAAACAAAAAATAAAACAGATAGAGGTATCTACCTTGAGATAAATGATGCAACCAAGTGAGTTTTCTGCCACTAAATTGTCCTTTATAGAAGTCTTCAAACTAAAATTTAAAAGAATTAAAATTAAATAAATAAATCAATAAATTTTGTTGAAATATTAATTAAGATAGAAATTTACCTTTTGAATACATGTTGTCAATTGATGTGGGAGAGCCAAAGAGGGAATCGGCGTTCGTATAGGCCAAGTAAAACCCTTGAAAAATTAAAATAATTTTAATAAAATAGAATTAGCTAAAATATTTATAAATTTTATATTTAAAAAATACTCACTCGTAAAACTTGAATAGAAAAATCAATTTCCAATTCAATATTTCCATTAATTATATTCGTGTTAAATTGATTAGTCAGATCAGCTGAAAGGGTCGTATCCTTGATCATTTGATTTAGTTGCCTGGTAAATTCAAAGCCACAGATTTTCTGAAATAAAAAAAAAATTGGAAAATTTTATTAGCTTAGTAGGTATTTTACTTTTTTCTATAGAGAGAGGTCTTATTGAATTGCTTATTCAATTTTTTGATGAAAATCTCATTTCGTAATATTCAAGTTAAAGATTAGCTTCAATTAATAATAAAATTACGTTCCTTTTCAATATTTATTTGATGTACAAAGTAGTGTTTCATCAAAATATAACAAGTTTAAAAAATAAATTAGGTATCTTTTATAATATACAAAATATATATTCGAAATATTATCTCCAAACTGATATGCTGCGATCGGCCAAGTCACCACCCTGTATACCTAATAAATTGATTTGTCGTTTCGAAATATGACCACAGGTGAGCTAATACACGACACGTCGATATTTAAATCCCACTCACTCATCACTCCGAAGTGAAAAGCGTGCTGACTGCGTTATCAATTCGAAATTCTCTTCCAATTCCTATTGTTTGTATAATAGTTAGGTAGGTTTAACCTCGAAATGAATAAAGATTTTGATTGCTATTACCTAATAATAATTATTACTATTATTGTTTTTTCAGACTATTTCTCACATCAATTATTCGATTTTAAAATGAGTTTGACTTTTGAATGAATGTCAATTCATATTATTGTACCTAAATGCAATTTAGTTGAATTTATGTTGAGTCGGCTAAAGTACCTATACCTAGGTATAAATATCACCTAGGATGGCAAAACTTTCAAAACTATCATCCAAATGTTAATATTAATCAAAAGTTTCAGAAACATTTCAAAGAATTAAAAATACTATCTGAATCTTCAAAAACGCAAATTTATAAAGCTTACCCTAATTCTTGTAATCATTGATGATTCAACCTCTAAAGATTGGCTTTTCCGTAGTAATAATCTTCTGGCTAACAATCCTTTGTACATTCGTTCAAATATGTCTTTATCCTTAATATATTCAAAAATTTTGATTGCCTTTGAAAGCTTGTCTTCGATATTGGATTCAGAAATATTTTTTGAGGATTTTTTGAGAACACCATCACAATACTTTAATAGCTATAAAAACAAAAACAAAAAAGACAATATTAATACGATTAATCAAATTTTATACAAATAAAATAAAAATGCAAACAAACAAACTTACAAAATCAAGAGAAGGGCAATTTCTATCTGGATTTGAATTGTGATTTATGACAGACCCACATGTTTGATCTAAAACTCTAATAAATTCTTTATCTTCGTGAAAAAATTGTTCAATGAACTCATAATTCTTGGCATGAAAAGCCATTATCCTATTTACAAATTCCTCTGGGGATTTTGGACCTTCTGGCCCAGGAGCTGAAATTTTAAGTAACATTTCTCCAGGCTGCTTCATATATTCTCCAAACTGTTTAATAACAGCAGGAAGTCCTCCTTTAACAGATTTCACTAGGCCATAGAGCAAATATATATCTGACCATCGTTCTTCAGCTATTATCCGGGAACATTCCTCCAGCAATCGTGGTAAAACATTGGAAATGAGAATTTGATCAAAGGTTGCTCCAAGTTTGATATAAGAGCTAAAAAAAAGAAAAAATATTTATTAATTATTGAAAACAACTTCTTGAATGTATTGATTAGCGGATTTTGAATACAACCTCTGATTGATTAAGTGTGAGCACAGTAGATTTTCTTCCTCTCGAAGTTGAGTCACCTTTTTCATATATTCCATCATGTTACCTTCCGAGAGAAACCTTTCGGATTCCTTTTGATAAAACTCGCCACTCAGAGCAATGAAGGGCTTTTCAAATTTATCTTGATAAAACTAAAAAAAATAACAGGAATTTATTAATGATTATTTCTTATTTTTTTTTAAAAACCACAAAGATATCTATTAGCTAAAAAAATAAATTAATATTTAACCTGACAAATAACGCCCTTAGTCAAAACCCCAGACAGATAAGTTTAATAAATGAGGTGAGAAAAACTAACCTTACTTACCATTGGACTTTTTGTAAAAATTAAATAATTGCGATTAATAAAAATATGTCTAACGGCTTTGTTTCGCTATTTCAGCCACTGAAGAAGTTTCGAAACAGCAACGAAACGTTTGGCCTATTTAAATAAAAACTTTGTAGTTAGTTTCAAGTCAAGTCCAACTCCCTACGATCCCTTTAATAATAACTACCCTTCTATTATATTATCCAATTTCTTCTTATTTAAAAACAAAAAAAAAAAATAGGTCAAATTTTATTAGAATTACGTTTTCCAGTAAGTATATATAAAAATTTTAAATATTTTAAAGAAATTTATAATTTTATGTCGTCACGAATTCACTGTAGTACTGGGCCGCATACGGCCCGCGGGTTGGACAGCCCTGATCTACACTGTGTAGACATTTTTATTTTGAACATTAAATGAAAAAATAAATTTTTTAATGAAAAGAAAGTAAACGAAATTGTACTAACCTTCATCATGTTACAATCTTTCTTATAAATTTCCACATCAATAAATGACTGAATGACTCGTACGATTATAGTTAAAGAACAATATTCCACATAATCACCGGTTCTATACAGGTGGATACATTCAAAAATTTCATCTAATATTTTATCATGAAAAAATATCATCATATTGTCTTTCCATAATTCTAAACCTGAGAAGAAAAAAAATATTATTAAAAACCTTTTAAAAAAGTATATTAAATAATAATATGGTTTAAAAATCTTACCCAATTCTCCAACGAGTTTTCGCTTTTCATCTCCAGTGTAAAAATTTCCAGTTACAAAATCTCCTTCTCTTTCAAAGTCTTTATATATCAGATTCAAAAACCTAAGAAAATAATTTTTATTTATTAATATAACTTTATAAAAATACTTGTATTTAGGGTAGTGGGGGGGGGGGTGACTGACTAGCTCGTGTCTATTCGGTAATTAATTTAAATAAACCGAGATACTAACACCTTTCAACTAAAATTGTTTAATATTATAAATATATGCAACAAATTAAAAAAATTAATAAATAAAAAAGATGTACATTTACGACTGCTTTCATACTAGCGACTAAAACGTCTAGCCGTATATATAATTTTTATTGTTTGAGACTATAATTTTTAAAAAATTTTCAGAATTCTGCCTGCCTTACCGGCTGAGTAAGAACAAAACATTTTCATTATTCATGCGATGCAGAGCACATGAAAAATAATATTTATAATTAAAAAAAGACTGACTGATGAAGGCCAAGCCCTCGAAACTAGTCTCAAACAAATTAAAATTATATATATACATTTGATTTAGGTATGTGTGAATGTTTATTTGCATCAAGCAGAGGACAACCTCTTTGTCTATCAAAAAACTTGAAAGCTTATTTTAGGTAGACAAACAATAGCGTAGTTTAGTTTCCCCCTCGATATAATTATATTTTTTCATATAATGCATTTTTTTGAGTTATAAGACTGTCTCAAGATAAATAAACTGCAACGGATCGTTGCTAAACTTTATCCAAATTCATTTGAAATATTATTATGTTTATTCCTTTATTATTAATCAGATATCATTTGCTATTTACAGTCAATGTTGACTTAAAATCAAAAATAACGATCGATTCTTATCTAATACTAGCGGAATAACCTTATTGCATTCCATTTTTGATGTTTTGACTATTAATGGCAACCTCTACTGATAACGTGGAAGAATCGACTTAAAATCAAAAAGACTAAATTCTTTTTGGTAAACAACTCAACTGTTGAGTTGCTTACCAAAAAATAATTTAGTCTTTTCGGTGCAAAGATGTGGAAAAAATCGTGAACGAAAAAAACGATAACATCCATTCTAAAGCAAACTATTCTATTAGCAAACAGTCCAAAACCTGAAATATGAATTATCAGATATAATTAGCATGTACAAATGGTGATTTAGCTCAGAGATGGCAAAACATAGATTCGATGTTTGTTTGAAAAATCTTGAATAATGTGTAGGAAAAAATATAATTGTAATAGTTTGTAAAATAAATCTAGTCAGAAGTGGCAAAAGAAATAAGTTGATTGGAAAATATTGAAGGAGACAATAAAAGAGTGTGTCTTCTGCTGGAATTATAAATTTTATTTATTTATAACGAGACTATAGTTTCATAAATTAATTCCTGTGAATACATTGTAATAGACTGATGAAGAGGGCAAAGCCCTCGAAACTATAGTCTCGTTATAAATAAATAAAATTTATAATTCCAGCAGAAGACACACTCTTTTATTGTCTCCTTCAATATATAAAAATTCTGCTACTCTCGGCAAAAACTTTCAATTTGATTGGAAAATAGGTAGAAATTAAAAAATGATTTATTCGGGATTCGAACTACTAACCTCCTGAAATAGACAGCAAATATAATCAAAAATCGTAAGAGAATTTTATAAGAAAATAAAGAAACTCGACTCAAAAACCAAATGGTATATGTAGGACTAGCCGATAAGCAAGAATGGCCTGTATTATATGTGAACAGTGTTGCCAAACACACCCTCTTAATAAACAGAAGTGCCAACTAGTTAAACACGTAATCTTTGAAAAAAT
This sequence comes from Forficula auricularia, assembly GCA_024734495.1. Classification (NCBI taxonomy): domain Eukaryota; kingdom Metazoa; phylum Arthropoda; class Insecta; order Dermaptera; family Forficulidae; genus Forficula; species Forficula auricularia. The sequence continues at coordinate 113,899 of JALMQS010000131.1, read as the reverse complement.
AGCGGTAGATTCAAAAACCGAGTCAGTATCGCCAACACTCAAATTAATTTAACCAAAAAATAGGGAACTCAAAATTTCCTAAAATTTAAACGAAACACCCGAAGCTGATATTTTTCAAAATTAAGATAAATTCTGTAATTTCAAATAGTTTAATTTAATTCTAATGAAAATTTTTAGGAATGTACCAGAAATTGGTAGAATTATTTATTTGAAATTGTTAAAAAATTAAATATATATAGAATGTTTATATTGGGAAAATAAGGACAAGTTTTTTATGTGTGACTTTTTTATTTATCCACCAACGTTTCGTCGACTTTGCCGACTTCTTCAGGGCTTCTATAATTATAAGAACATTCTTGATATTAATTTACAAAAGTACAGTCAGAATCCAAAAACAAACATGTATCAATAGTTTACCTACCAAATAGTCATGTCACACATTCGTTTAAATTTTCTTATTACCTTCGTTACCATTGAAGGCCATCAGAATACAATTTTCAAAATATATTTGGCACATTCACAAAAAACACAATTTTTTTCTCTTTTTAATAACAACCTTATCAATACAGAACAGAACAGTAATCACTTCTTACAAAAAAATAGAATAGAATATTTTTCTTTTTATCCCTATATACAAAAATCTCAACTTCGAATAAATTAAACTTATATATTAATAAAATATATGTCAACGACACCAGTCAAGTTATTATTAGATGAAAAAAAAATATCCATTAGAAATCTAAACTAATTTAATTTGAGATAGGTACTATTTTGAAACCATTTCGCCTTTATATTTTCAATTTAGGTAATAAAATTATTTCATATGGATAGGAAATGAATTTTAAAATTTGTTTAAAAAAATAACACTCAAGAGTAAATAATAAATAATTCCCTTAAATTTAAATATTCTCCTCTAATCTTGGAACAAATTACTTTTTCTGTTTCTGTGATCTAATTCATAAATTAATATCCAACTTTCTCTCCTTATATTCCGATATACAAATTTTTTTTATCTTTGAGTTTTTAATTCGCTATATTTCGGGGGTGAACCTATCCTCATTTATTATTATATTAAAATATTTCACCTAGAACCCCAACACCTAACTCCTTTAAAGAGTCATGAAAAATGCCAGGAAAACTCCACTTTTAACATTTTCTCCCTCCACGAAAATTACTATTGATACAATAACCAATAGGTACTATTTGTTGAATAATAGGATATACTTATATGAAATAAAAGAGAGTATTTTTTTTATTATTAAATAAAGTGTTTTATTAGATTTTGTTACTTGAATACAATAAACATACTTAGGTATATATAGAATTATATAATATAAATTAAAAAACTTGATAGAAAAAGTACATATAATATACATACAAAAATAATTACTAGCTAGGTATAAAAATACATGAATACGTAATTAACAAGGCTATAAAATACAGAATAAAGTAGTAACGATTTTATTTTTTATCTATAATTTATCTCGATTTCATCAAGATCAGAGAACTGGATGGATTCGAGTTAATCTTGATTTAATTGAATATAAGATAACTGATCCCGACGTATCAACATTATAGGAGAACCATGATTTATTACAAGTAGTCCCTGTCTTCCGTCTATTATAAATTTCAAATTGAGCATTTTTGATTTTAATTGGTCTTGATTATCAATTAAATCGCCCCAATAGTCGTTGAAATTTTCAAAAAATATTTGTTCCAAATCTTCCAAATCTTCTTTTGTACACATTGTCAAATCTCCCAATTGAATTTCTTTTAAACTCATACATTCTGTTATGGGATTCATATCATCAAATTCCAGTTCTGGACAGGATTTTAAAGTAATTTTTTCTAAATGATCCTTATTATTTTCAACCAATGGTTCAAATTGATCTCCACACACCCAAAAACAATCATCAAAATTTAAATCCACTACATTTTTACAATTTTCATGTAAAATATTGAAGTGTCTGTCAGATATTTCTTCTTGCGATCTTTTGGAAAAATTGATAATTTTTAATTTTTTTAAATAATTTATTCCGATATATGCCAAGTGTTGATTTGTGTCTATCAAATTCAAAATATCTCTAATATCTAATTGGATGAAGATTCTCTCCTCAAGAATGTCTAGACTAGGCACCGTGCAGAGAGACATCGCTACAAAATATAATCTAAAAAAGAAAAAGAAAAAATATTAATAGTAATTTATTGATAAAGCAATGAGAATTTTAAAAATTTATAAATATTTAGAAGGAAGGTATCAAAAAAATAAAAGATAAGAATCTTAATAGGTAAAATGACTTCTATATTAGAAGGGTGGTCAAAAGAAATCGAAATTTTGAATTCTTCCTATGCGGCCAGCCCTTAATCTTAAAAGATGACTGACAATTGTCTTAAAAAATGATGTTGACTAAGAAATGCTAATAAAGTTTGTTTGCCAACGACTTGCTTTTCCTATCTCTAAATAGAAAGAAGTGTTACAATAACAAACAGCTCTCCGTTCCCCAAAAGAGACAATAATGTTTTAATAAAAACCTACGAAAACATGAATTTTTTTTTATCCGTGTCTTTATTAGGACATCCGTCTTCACAAGCTAAGACGTATAACCTGCTACACACGCATTATACCTGTATACTTATACGGTATAAAGTTTCAAAATAAAAGTTAATCTTAATAATTTGAAAGTTTATATTGGTAAAGTAAAGGACAAGTTTTTTATGTGTGACTTTTTTATTTATCCACCAACGTTTCGTCGACTTTGCCGACTTCTTCAGGAGCTTCTATAATTATAAGAACATTCTTGATATTAATTTACAAAAGTACAGTCAGAATCCAAAAACAAACATGTATCAATAGTTTACCTACCAAATAGTCATGTCACACATTCGTTTAAATTTTCTTATTACCTTCGTTACCATTGAAGGCCATCAGAATACAATTTTCAAAAGATATTTGGCACATTCACAAAAAACACAATTTTTTTCTCTTTTTAATAACAACCTTATCAATACAGAACAGAACAGTAATCACTTCTTACAAAAAAATAGAATAGAATATTTTTTTGTAAGAAGTGATTGCTCTGTTCTGTATTGATATATGATATAGGGATAAAAAGTAAAAATATTCTATTCTATTTTTTTGTAAGAAGTGATTACTGTTCTGTTCTCTATTGATAAGGTTGTTATTAAAAAGAGAAAAAAATTGTGTTTTTTGTGAATGTGCCAAATATCTTTTGAAAATTGTATTCTGATGGCCTTCAATGGTAACGAAGGTAATAAGAAAATTTAAACGAATGTGTGACATGACTATTTGGTAGGTAAACTATTGATACATGTTTGTTTTTGGATTCTGACTGTAATTTTGTAAATTAATATCAAGAATGTTCTTATAATTATAGAAGCCCTGAAGAAGTCGGCAAAGTCGACGAAACGTTGGTGGATAAATAAAAAAGTCACACATAAAAAACTTGTCCTTATTTTCCCAATATAAACTTTCAAATTATATATATAGAATAAAAATTTGGAAAAAAATGCATGTTAAGTTGGATAGAACTATAACAACTTTTTCTCCAATAACGTTTGAATATTTAATACACGTTTTATGATTGTGATTTATAAAGAAGTATTTATTTAAATAAATTCTTTTTTATTAAATGGAGTTGTGGAAAAAACAATTTTCAATTAAATAAAAAACAAATAAAAAAACATTTCAAAGTTTGAAAGAGTAATGTTTTGTCATAAAAATTTATAAATTGAATAGAATTTAAAATCTTAAAAAAGAAGAATTTGAAAAAAGGACTCATTAAGTCCAGTATTCAAAAACTTACTTACTTCCATTTGATAATAAAAATGAATTAAAATAAAAAATAAATCTAGATAAAAGTTGCGAGAGTATTAATTTCAAAGGAAATTTGTAACAACAATAATATACTAAAAAAAATACTACTAACCTCATTAAATGTAAAATTTGGCTCATTTGTTCGTATTAAAAATAAATGTATTCTATTAGAATGTACTATAAAAATAAAAATTTTCAAAAATGTGATTATCATTAATTTAAGTAGAAAAAAGCGCCATTAGAAACTAATATAATTATAGGTATAAATTAAAAAATTACGATTTTGTTGGAAATATTAAAGTACTTACTTGTATTAATCTGGTATATATAAACGTTGCTTTGCTAACTGGAAAATATTCTGGTAGACTCAAATATGGAGATACAACGGTATAGATAGAATGCTGTTGAAAACACTAATAAGATGTCTTGTTAAGAAAGTATACAGTAAGTATGATAGGGTTACAGTATGACCATCTTAGCGCCGGGGCTTACGAAATTCGACAATGACGCCCTCTAGAGCCCAAAGCGCGGTATTTGAATATGAAAAGAATATTTTTACAATCATTTAGACCAAATCACACCGCGCTATGATTTTCTTAATATAACATTATTTGAGCTGTCAGCTTCTAAAAAAAAATTAAGTTTCTGAAGCTCGGGTTTAAAAAAATTAGTGTTCAATTAAAATTGTTGTGGTTTCGATTGACAATTAGTGGACTGTAGATTAATAGGAATTAAATATCTTTCAAAAGGTGTAAAATGTATATGTTTAGATTATCAGGTAAAGAAATTAAAAAGAAAGCAGTTTAGTTTTAAATGATTTTATTGACAAATGAAAAACAAGAAAATTTGAAGAAAACGATAAAAATTTAGTTAAATTGATTTTTTGTGATCAATGTCTTTGTTTTGTGTGGGTAGCCAATATCTCAGTTTGCAACGAAAGCTTGAATAGCGTTGCGGTAAATGGATACGGTCCCTTGGAGATCTTTTTAATTCGGGTTTATCATCCCGGTAAGAACTTATCGTCCGATCATTATGCTCAAAACTCATTCAATCTAAAAGCAACGCGACAAAATTATGGTCCACATATTTAGGACATTTGTACACGGAAAGATTGGGTTGAACATTTTGAGGCTTGTCCTGCTGTAACCTCCTAATGATGGACTAATAATCCTAAATATATTGAGTTTGTATAAACTTCTTTGAGTTTTATTTCATTCACTGTGAAACTACACACCCTTTACTTTTAGATTTTTTAGAGTCAACCGAAATAAAATTAGCTCTCTCAAATAAAACGAATATACTAAATAATCAATTAGAAGTTAAGAAAAGTACAATCATTGATTACATTCTTTAAATATTTGCAAATTTGTTTTGTGTGTAAATTCTCATTTCTCAGAAGACCATTCAAAATTAAACAAAATAGACTTCTCCCTCCACTAATTTTAAATATTTACCCTTTTGTTATCTTAAAAATAAATTTTACCATTGAGTTGTATTCAAATTCGAAATCCTCATTTCTCAAAAGGCCATTCAAAATTAAACAAATGTAGACTTCCTACCTTTTCTCCCTCCAATAATTTTAAATATTTACGCTTTTGTTATCTTAAAAAATAAATTTTACCATTGACTTGTATTCAATTTCGACTTATCCAGGTCAGTTAGTTTCTGTTTCTCCTGAAGATGGGTTAGTCACCCGAAATATATATATCGAGATTAAAGATTCTCCAAAAATAAATTCGTTTTATTTTTTTATCTTAATGTGAAATCCACCAAGTATTTTTATCCAATAACCCTTTACTTTATTAATTAAATTTCGAAATTGTTCCCAATAGCACGTATAATTCATGAATATTAAAATTTTTGATAATTCAATTTTATCTGTCATTTTGCTAGAATGTTATATTAAGAAAATCATAGCAGGGTGTGATTTGGTCTAAATAATTATAAAAATATTGTTTTCATATTCAAATAGCGCGCTTTGGGCTCTAGAGGGCGTCATTGTCGAATTTCGTAAGCCCCGCCACTGAGATGGTCATACTGTAACCCTATCATACTTACTGTATACTTTCTTAACAAGACATCTTATTAGTGTTTTCAACAGCATTCTATCTATACCGTTGTATCTCCATATTTGAGTCTACCAGAATATTTTCCAGTTAGCAAAGCAACGTTTATATATACCAGATTAATACAAGTAAGTACTTTAATATTTCCAACAAAATCGTAATTTTTTAATTTATACCTATAATTATATTAGTTTCTAATGGCGCTTTTTTCTACTTAAATTAATGATAATCACATTTTTGAAAATTTTTATTTTTATAGTACATTCTAATAGAATACATTTATTTTTAATACGAACAAATGAGCCAAATTTTACATTTAATGAGGTTAGTAGTATTTTTTAAATATATTATTGTTATTACAAATTTCCTTTGAAATTAATACTCTAGCAACTTTTATCTAGATTTATTTTTTATTTTTATTCTTTTTTATTATCAAATGGACGTAAGTAAGTTTTTGAATACTGGACTTAATGAGTCCTTTTTTTCAAATTCTTCTTTTTTAAGATTTATATTCTATTCAATTTATAAATTTTTATGGCAAAACATTTCTCTTTCAAACTTTGAAATTTTTTTTTATTTGTTTTTTATTCAATTGAAAATTGTTTTTTCCACAACTCCATTTAATAAAAAAGAATTTATTTAAATAAATACTTCTTTATAAATCACAATCATAAAACGTGTATTCCGTGTATTAAATATTCAAAAGTTATTGGAGAAAAATTTGTTATTTTTGTAGCCAACTTAGGGGGGTTTGAACCAAATTTAGGGATAAAAAACTTTACATGAATTTTTTTTTCAAATTTTTAATTCTATAAATATTTAATTTTTTAACAATTTCAAATAAATAATTCTACCAATTTTTGGTACATTCTCAAAAATTTTCATTGGAAATAAATTAAATTATTTGAGATTAATGAATTTATCTTAATTTTGAAAAATATCAGCTTCGGGTGTTTTGTTTAACACTAGAACGCCCAAAAGCCGTCAATTTGACGGTAACACTTTTTTATCCCAATTTTTATATTTTAAATTAATTTTTCAAGTACGAATAATTCCCATTCTTTTTTTGGAACATTTCCATCCTTTTTGACCCTCGGATTTGTTCTGACTTTTTTTTTAATTTACAATCTTCCTTGAAAAACTTGGGGTAAAATGAAAAAAAATATGTTTCTTTATGCCAATTTTTTTTTATCTTTTGATGATTCACTTTATTATTTTACAACATTTCGAGGGAACCTACTGTTTTGAAATCCATATATATATATATATATGTCGAGCCCCTAGTCTTGCCATTTCATTTTTGTTCCGCCCTTAGAATTATCAACAACAAATTTCTCTCTCAAATTCTCGTGAGTTTTTTTCGTATATTTGTTTTTTTTATTTCAATATTATTTATGATAATATAATATTTATAATAATAACATATAATATAGAACTACTGGTTTTGTTAATGATAATACTCCATAAATATAGCATGTTAATTTTTCATTTTATATCATAATGATTATTAAAATGTAATATATTAATATTATATTTAATATATAAATTGATAATAGAATTATATTTATTATTAGAAAAAATAAAAAAAATATTAAATAAAAGGAAACAGAATGATTTTATTTAGTTTGAGTGTTGAAAAATGCAAGTCGTCTAATTGACGGCATCCGGGCGTTCTAGGGGTTCTGAAAGTCCGGGCGTTCTAGTGTTAAATTTTAGGAAATTTTGAGTTCCCTCTTTTTTGGTTAAAACAATTCGAGTGTTCGCGATACTGACTCGGTTTTTGACCTTTTTTCGTACTTGTCGATTTTTCTAGTTTTTGCTCTAGTCAAATATTCCTCATTTCTCTTGGATTAAATTTTGTAATAGTATTTTTTTAAAACTATAATATTTAAATTTTTGAATCTACCGCTATTTTTTCAAAGATTACGTGTTTATCTAGTTGGCACTACTGTTTATTAAGAGAGTGTGTTTGGCAACACTGTTTACATATAGTACAGATCATTCTTCCATTTTGTCTAATCCAACATTGAATTTCCATCTATGTTTTGCCATCTCGGACTTAAATCACCATTTTTACAGGCTAAATTATATCTAATAATTCTCATTTCAGGTTATGGACTGTTTGAATTTAATTAAGATTTTTTTTATTTTATTTTTTTTCATTTATTATGAGATCACGGTAGTTGATTTAAATAAGGTCAAAATAATGAATTTTATCCCTTCGAAAAATTACACTGTAAAATATAATACAACACCATTTACACCAAAATTGATATGGAATGATGAATAAAGTGCATAAAATACATGAATCAAACATTTTAGTGTAAATTATTATATTTTAAAATGTAAATATTACAAAAGGGATAAAATTATTTATCTTTACGTTATTTAAATCAACTGTCGTGATCTATAAGAATATAAAATAAACTGCAACGGATCGTTGCTAAACTTTATCCAAATTCATTCGAAATATTAATATGTTTGTTCCTTTATTATTAATCAGATATCACTTGCAATTTGTAGTTCATGTTGACAGTAATTAAAAATAATTCTCATTTAATAGTCGAGGAATAACCATTCTATATTGGATTTTTGACATTTCGGTTTTTATTGGTAACCATTGCTGAAGACATAGAGGAATCGACTTAAAATCAAAAATAACGATCGATTCTTATCTAATACTAGAGGAATAACCTTATTGCATTCCACTTTTGATGTTTTGACTATTAAATGTGCAACCGTCTACTGAAAACGAATGGAAGACATTCGACTTTAAGTCAATTCTAAAAAGTTTACAGTAGAAGTTGCCATTTATGGTCAAAACAACTCAAAAGCGGAATGCAATAAGGTTATTCCTCTAGTATTAGATAAGAATCGATCGTTATTTTTGATTTTAAGTCGATTCCTCCATGTCTTCAGCAATGGTTACCAATAATAATCGAAACGTTCTGATTTTGAATTTTGTGAATTTTTTCGAAAAAATTCGAAGTTGTCCCTTATGAAGAAAATCCAATTTTTTAAGTTAAAAAAAGAAAAAGAAAAATTTCATTAAAATTATTTTTTTAATTTTTTCAAATAGTATTATTAACAAATTTAAAAAATGACCCTACTACTAAATTTCAATATCTTTATTCTTGTCAAAATTATGAATATTTTAATAGTACTTTAATCTATTTTCTTCAAAAATCGAAATTTCTTTATGGGTTAGGTAAGATAAAAAAATTAAAAATTTACGTCGATGAAAGCGCACAGGGTGCGCAGGCCAAGTTCTAGAATTGGCTTGGTCGTACACACTGTGTACTGTATTTATACGAACCATTTGAACACCCCCCCCACCTGCAGCCCGGAACCCATTTGAGATACAAATCTGAAATTATACACATGTAATTATGTAATCCATCTTGAATAGAGTACCAAATTAAAATAATATAGTTGAAATGGATCCTGAGAAATGGACCTGAGAATTTAGCTAATTTTGGCACTCTCTCACTGACAGGTCATCAAATCGTATAGGGTACTTCCAATCATTCCAGGATCATTAAATTTGGACTGTTAGTAGAATTTGATACACAAACAAACAACTTTCAAACCCTTCAAAAAGTGGGGGAGGTGTAAAATGAAAATTTGACCCCCCTCATTTTGGGTGTTTAGTTTTTGCATTTCTAGCCTTCAGAGGGGCCCACAGAATATGTATATAAAATTTGGTTGAGTTTGGTCCAACAGGCTTAGAATCTTCATTTTTGACTTTGCGCCTCATTTTGGATGTCAATTTTTAAAAAAAAATTTAAAACGAAAATGTTAAAAATTACATCCTCTACAATTTCGCTGCTAATAGAATTTGACGTAGAGTTAACAGTTTAGGGGTTATTTGATTCGAATTCGTCACATACCTATTATCTAAATGATCATTAACGACGGTTTTTACAGAGTCGTTTTGACAAGCCGCGTTTAACAAAGTTATTTCCACTTTTTAGTGAAATTCATTTTTGACATCAGTAAATTCTAGTTGCCACAAAGCTATTTGGTGAAATGCGTTAAAACTAGTAAGAACCCGTTATGATAAGGAGGGCCTCTGGAGTATTGTAAACTCATGTAGATGGACATATCAGTTTATTTATAAATATTTTAATGAGAATTTTCAAAAAAATAAAATGATTCCCCCATGATCTTCTAGTAAATGTATTCTCTCAAAAAATATTTAACTTTTTAAAAAAAATTCTGCCAACTGTAAAGAAGTTTTAAAAATAGTAATAATCAATATGAGAATCAGAGGACCAAACAATACTTGAAGTTTATGATTTTATTCTCTTTTCTGATGCGATGCTTGGGAGTAGAATGGCTAGCATGAAACAAAGATTGCATTAATATGCAGTGCGTTTTGTAAAAGAATTTTGTATTAAGTAACTAATAATGTAATATAAAGATGCTAGGAGAGTCGTTAATTTATCAACGTTATTCAAATACATAATAATACAAATACTTAGAAATCCACCCAGATAACTGGAAGCTCTCATCACAGATTCGAATTTGATGTTTATAAAAGAATCTGAGAAGCTTGTGGAATTGGGAATTAACTGCCGAAACGAAACGTTGCAATTGTGATCATTATTGTTTGTTAGTTTGTTCCCTGATTCTCATATTGAAGCTAACCATAGACATGATCCAACATAATGCTAATAATATTTCGATTGTTTCAGATAATTACCATCATGTCTTCAGAAGATAAACACTCAGAAGATGTCGAATACCAAGCCGTTTTGGAACTAATTCCATTTAGGCTCTGTCCTTATGCGCATTTGGATTTCGTGAGCGAAATACTCCTGTGTCTCCGCTTAAGCCCCGAAAAGAAAATTTCCATGATGAATCGCTTTCTCGCGGAAAAGTCGCTGAGCCCTGAAATCCGGATAACGTGCCTTCGCCTTTTTCTAGACGAGTCTACTAGATATTGTATCTTCACCAAAGAATCAGGCGCAGGGAAAATGATCGATTTGATTTTTGAATCGATACTGAAATATTGTCCAAATATTTTATCAATCGATCTCACCGAAATAAACATAGGTTCAGAATACAAAGACAATTTCAAACGGTTTCTGATCAAATGCACCAGCTTGAAATATCTGCGTATGCAATGTGGTTATTTTGAGGGTGTAATTTGGCCGCTAATTTGTGATAATGATCCCGAGCTTCAGGCGGGTCTCCAAAAAATTGTAGAGGTCTATGGGCCAAATTTGGATAACGTTGCGAGTGGCTTGCTTTGCAAATTTCTACCAAATTTGCAAGGTTTTGGCAATGGTTTACCAATTTTTAATGATGACAGTGATGCGGATATATCTGACAACGAAACCGATAGTTCTGACAACGAAACCGATAGTTCTGACAGCGAAACCGATAGTTCTGACAACGAAACCGATAGTTCTGACAGCGAAACCTATAGTTCTGACAGCGAAACCGATAGTTCTGACAACGAAACCGATAGTTCTGACAGCGAATCCGATATTTCTGAGAGTGAATCCGATATTTCTGATAGTGAGAGCGATAGCAATGACAGCGATCCCGATAGCTATGACGGGGATGAAGATAGTGATGTCGATAGTGGTATCAGTGATTGCGATGTTTTTAACACTGATTACTAGAATGATGACAATACACGCTGCTTTAGTGACTCAGACTGGAGCCCGTAAAGCAATCTCAGCACATTATTTAACTATCCAAGTAAAGACTTAAGTCTTTACAGTCTTTTTCCTAAAATTGTCAAAATCAAACTAGTATGCTAATGTATCAAATCTAGATTATATTTTATATTTTAATTGTAAGAATTTTTAATTGAATAAAAATACACTATTTGTAATTAAATCAAATTTATTTCCAGATATCTAGCCCTAAACCTAACCATATACCTATTATGAGTGACCGTCACACAAGATTAACCGCAATGGATATTACAAATTACACTGGTCGAAAAAATTTCTCCCCGTAAACCTAACAATGGATTCCAGTAGAGTATTATACGCTGATTATCATGCAATTTCACGATTTTTTACAACACGTCAGAGTTTTGAGATATTATAGGTCAAAACGTCGAAAAATGCCATTTTGACAATATTTTAGAGTCCCATTAGATAAAAAACATCAATATTTGAAATCAAAATATTTTGTTGAATTAATAGAAAACAGCTTCCTCTTTGATTTTTAAATTACCACTTGTTTTTAGCTCAATTAGAACTTGAGTTATAACTAAAAAACTAAAACCTGAAGTGCTGAAATAAAGTACTAATGTTTGTGAGCCGATATGTACCAAAAACTAATCAGCGCTTCATTTTTTAAGAGCACTGCTGGGTTTTCAATTTCATTTCAATCGGTTCAACAGTGTGGAAAAAATCGGCTACATACATACATATATACATACATACTTAGGTACTAAATGCAAAAATTGCACTTTTTGGTCTTGTCCAGAGGCAGCAAATCGGGAAAACTGGGATGTTTATGTTGAAAACTCTACATTTTCTTAAAGCTTAATTAAAAATTATCCTTTTCTACATCCTTGATGTCTTCCATAACCGCCGTTAAGCCCTGGAGCGAGCATTCCATCAACGACTGGACGCGCCTAGCTTTTACGCAGCTTTCATTCTTCTGAGCTTAATGGTTGACTAAATACAGGCGCACCAACGTTATAAAACAAGTTCAAATTCAGACGATTCTTTGAGGATTTCAATTAGTACAGTTATTTATTTATATTTTATAATTCAATATTTTTATTATAATTGGTAAAAAATTGTATTAGTTAAAAAGATCTAAATGAAAAAATAATTCAAGTTCGATTTCGGACAATTTAATTATTTTTTCACTCGTTGATCGTAAAAGATAAAAGAATTCTATATTAGCTGATAAAATGAAATGAAAAAAAAACTGTCAGTCTCACCCACATAAGCTCACGGGGGAATTGAAACTTCTGTAGCCGTAGATGTTATTTGTATAGAATTAGGCCAAAAAAATTATCCCTCTTAAAAAAATCATTCCATAAATACTGTCTATTATTCATACTTGACTGCATAAGGATAAGTAATTCCTATTTGTCAATTTTAAATAATGTTGATGCTCAAATTTAGCCGTCATATTGAGTGTAGCATTTGAATGGCCAATTTGGCCCTTCAGCTTTGTTATAAGTATCGAGGTTTCACTGTATATATAAAATAAACTTTAAAAATTGAAAACAAAATTATATTATCAAAATAAATAAAGATTTAGACAAAATATTTTTATTTTCTATTAAATTTAGCAAAACAATTTCCATCTTTTGATAAGCACAAGTGTACCTATACTTATGTTTATAATATAAAAATGAGATCGGCCAGAACAGGAACTGCCTTTGCCTTTTATGCTCAAATTTCCTCTAAAATGCACAATCTGCTCATCAATGCTAAGAAATTCCTCCAGATTTATTTCTAAACATCATTTTCGGATTGTTTCAAAGATTGGTCGAACTTTGAACCAGTGGTGGATTTAAACGTAGGCCAGGGCCTAGGGTGGCAAAATTTTAGGGGCGACAAATAGACAGAGATAATTAAAATTAAAAATTGATTTGCATTTGTTTTATTATAAATGGATGGAATGTTTTTAGTAAATTTTATTACTGAATTTAGTATTCGTTTGTAAGTACACTCTTAATCTTTTAATTTATGAATAATATTTGCCTTTATTTTAAATCTCTTTCATTTTAATTTAAAAACCACGGACAAACTAAATGACCGAATTTATGGTTCTCTGGCTTCATTCCTTCAAGATTTGAGAAAGAAACAATTTTCTGAATGTGAAGAAAAGCCCGAAACACTATCTGGAGTCCATGATTAATATCGTTATGATATTCGCCATAGAAAAATCAAAAACCTCCAGCTAGATGTTTATGGGCAAAAGAACAATGCACCTGTTTCAGGGCAAGAACATTTTGTATCTAATATTTATTATCCTATTTTGGATACTCTGAGCGTACAATTAGTTGCACATAAAAGCGTATACTAAGAGCTTAACGTAAGCTTTATTTATTTTTTTATAATTTATCTGAAATCGATACAAATGAGTTGAAAATTCAAGCAAATAAACTAGTTCATAAATATCCGAACGAATTAGAAGATACCTTTAGGAAATGAATGTATTCAATTACACTATCAACTGAAAGATTTATTTATAATTATTAATGTGGGCTCTGAACATAATATTACATTCACGCATGCGCGTAGTAAAGAGGGGCAATGAGGCATTGTCCCCCTCCACCTTTAGACAGCTCCTTGCCCCGCCCAAGAAAAATCGAGTCAATATCTCAATAACTATTTATACTATGAGAATAATTTTATGCATTAAAAAATCAAGAAAACTACATATTGAAAAAATTCGAAAAAAAATTATCTTCCCATATAGCCCAGTAAATAGGAGGGGGTTTCAATTTCTCTATTTTTAATAAACTACATTAATTATTTATTATTTTTATTTTATTTTTGATTTCACTTAGCTATAATAATATATTACTAGGAATTAAACGCGATAAAATTTCAAAATCAAAATATATTTTTTGAGTGTATGTTAAGTTTTCGAATCAAGTGACTGCGATATTTTTAATGATGAAGATCGAACTTTTAATGAAAAATTTTTACCCATGTTATACCTATGTCATATTTATTTATTTATTTCAACGTCATGTGCCTTTAAAAACATTACAAAAATTAATACAAAGAAACACTACTTAGTAAAAAGTAGAAAAAAAACAATAAAGTTAAGCATACAAATAATACACAATAGTGAGTATTTAAATATATGAAAGTGTGTTTTTTTTTATAATTCTAGACATTCTGTTGGTATCTATATATATAAAATTAAGGTTTTGTCTGTACATTGGTTCAAATCATGCCAAATTTTGGTTGCACACGTTTCAAGCAAAGTTATGAACGAAAACACCCTCAACAAAATTCCGTCTGTATGTCTGTCTGTTTCAGTGGTTTCCGCGAAAAGTTGCTCACGATTCACGTCAAAACGGCTGAAGGGATTATTATGAAATTTCATATTTGTATCAGAGGTCTTCTAACTTACGTTTTTAGCTATATAACGTTTTGATATTTTGACCCCAAAAGGGGGTTTGGGGGGGGGGGTGCACGAATGAAAATTATCTAATAACTCTTAAACTATTAACTCTACGGGAAATTTTATAACAAGGAAAGTTGTAGGGGATGAGATTTGTGACAACTTTTGTTTAAAAAAATTCCCCCCAAAAACCACCCAAAAAGGGGGGGAAGGAGAAAAATATATAAATTCTTGCCCTTGGAGCAAACTCAACCAAATTTTGTATACATAATCTGTGGGCCTCTAGAGAGCTAGAAATGCAAAAACTATCCACCCAAAATGATTACTTATTTTGACTAATTACTTATTTTGATTACTTATTTTCATTGTTGTGGCTCTTCAATTTAATAATTAATTATTTAATCATTATTATGTGATAATTAAGTTATTAAAAGTTGTTAAAAGTAATTATTAATATTTTTTTGAGATATAATTGATTTAATATTTTGTTTATTTGATTTCGTATTAAAAAATAGTTCTTATGAAAGTTGTTCAGTATTTTTTATAGATTTAGACAATGCAAAGAAAAATATAAGTTTCTATTTAAAAAACAGAACTTGACCTCAAAATACCCATGAAATCTTGTTCTAGGACGACAAACAATAGCGTAGTTTAGTTTCCCCCTTGATATAAAAAAACATTTATTTGAAACTTTTTTCATATAATGCACTATTTTTGAGTTATAAGACTGTCTCAAGATAAAAAAACTTACCCGGTATATATTTTTGAAAATGATCTGTCGGCTGTAGCTTCAGGAAATCGGTATAGTTAACAGAATAAGTAATGTAATAGTAATGTTTGGGAATATTTACAATATTTTACCCACTCTATGGATAAAGTAAAAAAAAATTCTTTCAAATTAAAATCAATAAATAAATTAATTAAATTAGCGTATGTCAATAGCTATTTCTGATATAAAAAATTTTTAAGAAAAAATAAAAACCGACTTCAAAAAATTAAATACAACAAAAAAATACACTAAAAGGTATAAAATAATTATTATCTTATTTAGTTACAACTAAACGACGGAATATTAACACGAAATTACTTTTTGAAGTCGGTGCCAAACATATACCTTTTATGAATCGCACTCGACGTATTTTACTTAATACGTTTGGTGGGTATGCTCGCTTATAACCTATATATGTATAGTTTGTTTGGTACCGACTTCAAAAAGTAATTTCGTCGTTTAGTTGTGGCTAAATAAGATAATAATTATTTTATACCTTTTAGTGTATTTTATTTGTTGCATTTAATTTTTTGAAGTCGGTTTTTATTTTTTTCTTAAAATTTTTTATTTTTCTCTTTTTTAGTGATGTTATTAATAGTGATCATATCATCAGAACTTGACCAAATTAATATGACACCATCCCTAAGACACCCCCTATCGGATAAAAAAAGAACCATCGAAATCGGTTCATAAACAAAGAGGTTAGGTCTAAACAAACCTAATAAAAAAGGTCTAATACCTATGAAAAAAAATCGAAAAAAAAATTGGACCAATCGGAAGCTAGACTGGACCAAATGCAAAAAATTTTTTCAAAATCGGTTGACAATTGGCGGAGATATGAGGTAACATAGGCACAAAAAAAAAAAAAAAAAAAAAAAATAGAGAACCTCCTCCTTTTTTGAAGTCGGTTAAAAACATGAGAAACAAGCAAAGTAGATTCTGAGCCGATCACGTCAACCTATTATATATAGGTACTCTTCACATGGATTAGGTTGTTGGATAATTATCAGGCGATTATATTGGCACTGGTTAAATATAAGTAATCATATAGAAAATTCATAATCCACGCCAATTCGGTTTCTCGGCGCTAGGGATTTTTGTGCCCTAGAAACACCCTAACATGCATCCTTTTTGATCCCAGGCTCCAAATAATATGGTACTTTGCCATCCTTCTTATTTCAAATTTCTTCGAGTAAACATCTCAAAAAATATCGCACCACATTTTACGGTGGTATATTCATTCGACTATATTTTTCGTCATAGTCAATCAATATTTAGTTTAATAACTAAATAAAAGTTAGTTTGTTGAAATAAGCAAGCAGTCAAAAAAGTGGCCTGAAGGTAAAATCAATTCAATGAAGGTTTAATGAAAGTACAACCAATTCTCTTAAGGTTTTTACATTATTGAAAGTGTGTACACCATAGGTACCTACACTCAAAAGCATTTATCATCATTGGTTCTGAAGCAAAAGAACACCTATTCATCTCTCCAAGATAATTCAGAGGCTGCCCTTTACCACCACTGAAATCATTCATTTGTAATTAGACATATAATAAAATATAATTAAGTAATGGAGAGGGATTCAGCCAATGGGTAGTCTCTGCTGAATAAAAAACTCCCAATTATAGAAAACGTTTCGGCTTTAATTAAATAATGCCATCATCAGTTCCTTTTGCCGCTTACCAGTGGAATGAACTCTGCATCAGAGATAAAAACGCTTCAGAATTCGCAGACGCCCTTAACGAGGCAATTCAAATAGGCTTAGAAACCTATATCCCCTCAAAATTGATTAAAGGGAACAAGGATTCTAAGCCTTGGTTTGGTAGACAATGCGCAGATTCCGTCCGTGAAAAAAACAAATCTTTTCAGAAATGGCAACTTTCACAGCTAGAATGTGACCGAGTTGCATTTACCAAGTCGCGAAGCTCATGCAAAAAAATCATCTCTGAGGCAAAGAAATCATTCGACCAGAGGATAGCTGACCGTCTCGCATCTTGCCCCAATGGAAAACGGGCCTTTTTCTCGTTACACAAGGCAATAAATAGAAATTTCGCGTCCCCCTCACTTCCGCCCCTCTTTCACCCAAATGGTTCAGTAGCCACGACCCCCGCTGAAAAAGCCGAATCACTAGCATCCTATTTCGCAACTAACTCCACTTTAGATGACAAAGGGCTTAACCCGCCCACTTATACCCCCCAAACCAACCTCATGGGCAAAATAATTTTCAGGCCCCAAATAATCATAAAAGCCATTAATAAATTAAATTCCAAATCCGCCGCAGGCCCGGATAACATCCCACCAATTCTCATTAAAAAATGCGCCCCTGAACTTGCCCCTATCTTATCCAAGCTATTCCAACTCTCTTACGAGTCGGGCATATTCCCCAAAAGCTGGAAAATAGCCAGAGTAACACCTATTCCTAAAAAAGGAGACACATCACAAATCTCTAATTACAGGCCTATCTCGATCACCTCTGTTCTTTCCAAATTAATGGAATTAGTCATAAACCAACACGTCCTTCATCACTTAGAAAACAATAAATTAATTCACGATAGGCAATATGGATTCAGACAAAATCGTTCCACAGGCGACATCTTAACCTATGTCACCCACACCTTGAACAATACTCTAGAGGCCGGAAAAGAAACCCTCGCTGTAGCCCTTGATATCTCCAAAGCTTTTGACCAGGTTTGGCACAAAAATCTTCTTGCCAAACTACCAGCCTTTGGATTCACACCAACACTTCGCAAATGGATTGAAAGCTTTCTGACAAACCGAAGTATAAAAGTTGTGGTGGATGGAACATCTTCTGAATCGTTCTCCACAAACTCTGGTGTTCCCCAAGGCTCTGTAATCTCCTCCACACTCTTCCTTATTTATATAAACGACCTTATTGATCAAACGGCAAACCCCACTCATTGTTACGCCGACGATAGCACTCTACACGGCAAACCCTCTCTCCCGAATAATCGAATCAATATTGCCTCCTCAATTACTCTCGACCTAGACAAACTGAATAAATGGGGCTCTCAAAATTTAGTTAACTTCAATTCAAACAAGACTCAATGTTGTCTAATTTCTAGGCGCGAAAATAGAGATTTCCCTGATATTCACTTCGATTCGAATACCCTGAAAATGTGTGACAGCCTATCCATGTTGGGCGTCTCTGTCGCATCTGACCTGTCTTGGAATGAACACATCTCCTCTGTGGCGAAATCTGCAGCAAGGAAGATTGGCTTCTTATTCAGGTCCAAGCGATTTTACAAACCCCCACAACTTCTCACCATCTACAAGGCCCAAATCCGCCCCTGTCTCGAATACGGCTCTCATCTGTGGAGAGGAGCCTCAAAATATTCTCTTGCTACCCTTGATGCAATTCAGAAACGAGCCGTCAGGCTAATTGACGATTCTACCCTCACCGACTCCCTCGACTCGCTGGCTCATCGAAGAGATGTCTCCGCCCTTTCCCTTTTCTATAGATACTATCACGGCAGGTGCTCTGATGAGATAAAATCAATAATTCCCCCAAAGCATGCTTTGCACGCAGCACACGTTTTGCCGACTCCCAACACTCTTTCGCGGTCAAATTAGAAAAGTGCCGGACCACTTCATTCGCGAATTCATATATCCCCATGACTTCAAGGAACTGGAACTCTCTCCCAGCCTCTATCTTTCCCAGCACCTATGATCTTCAAACCTTCAAAACCAGGGTGCATAGACACCTACGTCTACACCCTCTCACTTAAACAACTTTCCCTTCTCTTCGGTAATGCAAGGGTCTTTCGAGATCCATAGGGGCTACATCTTTACTGGTGCACCCCTTCTTGCATTCGATTGCATTAAAAAAAAAAAAAAAGAGCTGAAAAAAGCGATAGAGCACACATGTAAAATTACAATAAAATTTTTTTACAAAAAAATCCAAACTTGTTAATTACAAAATTATATCTTACAGTATTAGCGACACAATTAATTTTATAAATAAATTGTCCGCAGGCAGAGTTGTTGTGGATTTTATCATAATATATACAAAATTATATGAATTACAAAATGGTACATAAATCTTGGTGTGCTCTCACTTGATATGCGCAACGTCTCAAGTACAAATATAGCAAATTTCAATTTCATTCAATTAATAATAATAATAATTATGAGGACATTGATCTAATTAGGATCACTGACCCCTCACAAACATCTCTTAATTAAAAGATTTCTCAAAATAATTAACAAACATTAAGAATAACAAAAATTCGAATTCAAAATGACAATATATAAAAATAAAAATAAAAAATAAATTTTTTCCTTCTCTACCTTTTTTACAATTCTTTCGCCCCTTTCTCAATGTTTATTATACCTGGGCATCAGTATTTGTCAATATTGACAAGTAAGCATTGCTAAGCCCAATGCAATCAGTTTGAAAATTAAGAGCCCTTTGCCCATATGTCTTAATAAAGCATTTTTCGGCCAGCATACGCTTATAATTGTTCCCCAATCTCATCAAGATGACAGCATCATCAAACTCAAATCCATGGGAGGTGTCGATATGGTGTGTGCTCAGGGCTGTCGAAGCTTTTTTATTTATTACACTTAATTCATGCTCTCTTTTCCGCAAAGAAAAAATGCGAGATGTTTGACCCACATAAACACTTGTAGGTTTCGGGCAATCGCGGCACTTAATTAAGTAAATCACATTATGTTGTTCGTGGGGTGGAACTACATCCTTGTTATTAAATAAAAAGGACATATTACCAGTTGATGCCAAGGCCGTGCGTACATTATAGTTCTTAAATATTTTTTGAATTTTTTCGGACAACCCTGGCATATAGGTGAGAGAGAAAAATGGTCCATCCCTGAGAGGGGGTACAGATGGGGTAGGAGCAATAAGCTGCTTCTCCCTTCTTCGACGAAAATTTTTAATTACAGAATTAATGACCCGCAATGGATAAGAGTTCGAGGAAGCCACCATCCTAAAATCATCAACATTCCTCGCAACGTAGACGTCATCACAAAGCGAATAAATCCTTCTCAAAAAATAATATAAGGTGTTCATTTTATATACAAAGGGAGACTGCGAGAAGTAATTGATGAAACGTCCACTGTCAGATGGCTTCACATACAGGTCAAATGATAGAGAACCACTGGGATTTTTGATTATCAAAAGATCAAGGAACGATATTTGGCCATTAATTTCTATTTCATACGTAAAACTCAAATCTGGATGGAAAGCATTGAATTTCTCCAATATCATATCCATTTGATTATGAGGGACAATCGCAATCGAATCATCTACATATTGTAAATAGATCAATAAATTGAGAGGTTTCACGGTGGTATAATAAAATTTTCTGATCACGATTTCGGCTGCTATAGGGCTGAGAGATCCACCCATAGGCAAACCTTTCAACTGCAAATAAATCCTCCCCCCAAATGAAAAATAATTAGAATACAGACAAAAACCCAGGGCCTCCTTAAACCTTTCAAGGCTAAATGTGGTATGCACACTTATGTCATTCCAATACTCATCCACGCAGGACATGAAAAGGTCAAGAGGAATCGAAGTGAATAAGCTTTGGACATCAAAAGATATCAAAACATGATCACTCGGAATAACAATATCCCTTAATTTATCCTTAGCCATTCTAGCATTTAATACTTTGAATTCATCAACGATGGTAATATTTTTAAGGATGTCAGCCAGGTATCTAGATAATTTGGAACTGCAATAATTAATAGTGGAGACAACAGGACGGTATGGATGGTCAGGAGCAATCCCTTTGTGGGTTTTTATTAATCCATATATTCTAGCCATGTTCGAATTTTTGGGCCTAAGTGTATTATAAAGTCGTTCCTCAATCAATTTCTCATCATAGCATTTTTTAAGGAATAGATTAATTCCCTTGTCAAGTTTTTTAATTGGGTTTAGAGAGATCACCTTATATGTGTCACCATCCGACAACAGTGTCAGCATGTTTCGATTATATGAGCCAGTAGTTGTAATTACAGACACCTTCGACTTATCCGACTGTACAAAAGTGATATCTGGATTCAATTTTTTATATTTCACGGTTTTATACAAATTAGAAACTAAATCTCTAGAGTGAGCATTACAAGGCGAATTTTTAAAACAATAAGTATAATTCGTCATAACATTGGCAACATTGGATCTTATTAAGCCTTTTTGCGAATCATTAAATTGATTATTAGTGATAATGTATTCACAGTCAGTTATGCATTTAATCATATTTTTATGTAACAATACCCTATCATGCACAGGTGGTATAAATTTAGGGTCAAAATTTAGAGTACTAATTACATAATCAGGTATTACTTTATCAGTCAGATTAATTACTCTAGCCTCAATTATAAGCGTATGCTAGCAGAAAAATGCTTTATTAAGACATATGGGCAAAGGGCTCTTAATTTTCAAACTGATTGCATTGGGCTTAGCAATGCTTACTTGTCAATATTGACAAATACTGATGCCCAGGTATAATAAACATTGAGAAAGGGGCGAAAGAATTGTAAAAAGGTAGAGAAGGAAAAAATTTATTTTTTATTTTTATTTTTATATATTGTCATTTTGAATTCGAATTTTTGTTATTCTTAATGTTTGTTAATTATTTTGAGAAATCTTTTAATTAAGAGATGTTTGTGAGGGGTCAGTGATCCTAATTAGATCAATGTCCTCATAATTATTATTATTATTAATTGAATGAAATTGAAATTTGCTATATTTGTACTTGAGACGTTGCGCATATCAAGTGAGAGCACACCAAGATTTATGTACCATTTTGTAATATATTATGATAAAATCCACAACAACTCTGCCTGCTTAGAATTTATTTATAAAATTAATTGTGTCGCTAATACTGTAAGATATAATTTTGTAATTAACAAGTTTGGATTTTTTTGTAAAAAATTTTTATTGTAATTTTACATGTGTGCTCTATCGCTTTTTTCAGCTCTTAGGAACTGATGATGGCATTATTTAATTAAAGCCGAAACGTTTTCTATAATTGGGAGTTTTTTATTCAGCAGAGGCTACCCATTGGCTGAATCCCTCTCCATTACTTAATTATATACATATACAGCCATCAAATTGTATCAACCTTAAATAATTATACTATTTTAATTAACAAACATTTTATTTTATTTATTTTTGCCATCACGAGCATATTGATCATTGCTGAATTTTCTAAACAGTACAATTCTATCTGTAACTTGAGCTGTTTATAATTTTTTAAGTGAATTCAATACTTCGGTCACGAGCCTACAAGGGTGGTTTAATAAAAAATGAAACACAATCCTTATAAGTTTAATTGACAAACGTGAAAATTTATTTTCAAATATTTTCTTATCGCTTTAATTAACGTTCATTTTTGTCCAATGGATACAAATAGACTTTATATATAATATGATCCCGTTTAGGGTTGAAAAGATTTGTCTGGTAAAAATAAACAGTGGGTGGCTGAGGCTGTATTCGAGGGGTTAGCCAGTGGCGAGGAAGGGGTTAGACCGCCCGTGGTTATTTGAAGTAAACGAAAAATCCATTTAATTAGAGCATTTTAGCGAACAATATCCATATCTCTCTCGGCTTTTTACTTTATCCAATGCGAAGCATGGGAGAAAGTATTGGAATCGCTCTCGAGGCAAGCGCGACTTCAAAGGGTCCTCAGGTAAAGACTACGGAACCCATAGACTCAATTAAGGTCACAAATTGAAGTATTCAATGAGATTGAATTTTAGCACGTGACGGTTTTGCCAAAAATTACATGGAATCTCGTCGAAAGGCCAAAAAGTGCCATTTTTTTTGGAAGTGCGTGGGGATGGATGGATGTATGTATGTGTGTTATCGTTTTTTTCGTCCACGATTTTTTCCACACCTTTGCTCTGATTGAAATGAAATTGAAAACCTACAATTAGTTTAACAAAATGAAGCGCTGATTAGTTTTTGGTACATATCGGTCCACAAACATTAGTACTTTATTTCAGTACTTTTTTAGTTTTTTCTAAATATCTTGAAAATGACTTAACCAATTTTGATGAAATTTAATATCCTAATTAAATACCTTAGGGACCACAAAAAAGGTTAAATAAAGTTTTTAGTAAAATTATATTTTAATGTACTTTACTCAAGAACATATTAATATTTCAAATGAATTTGGATAAAGTTTAGCAACGATCCGTTGCAGTTTATTTTATACTTCTGCAAAAATAAATAATTCATGCACAATTTCATATGACGATTTAATACTAAAAATAACGTTTTTTGTACACCTATTACCCTCAAATGATGTTCTATAAAGACAATAAATAAGTAATTTTTCCTAGAAATAGTATATTTAGTACCTTCACTTGATATCATTTTGAATATAAAAATGAATTTAAAACAAAACAGACCAAAATATTTAAAATAAATACAGCGAAACTTTAGCCTACTTTTTACTTACCTATGGCGAAATAGGAAAATTTTAAATATTTAGGGAGTTCGGGACAGCTTATCTATCTGGTTGAACTTAGAAAAATATTTGTATTTCTGCAGAGTGACAACTTCTGCTTACTAAATTTTTTAATAAAAAAAAATTGTTAATAATGCTGTTAATTTCGAATAAAAATATATGTTTTGATAATATTAATAAAAAGAATATTGAGATAAATTTTTTCTCATTATAAAAACATTTATTTAACACAAAAACGATTTCAAGAAATAGAGTTGGAATTCTACACTAGTGCTTTTGATATATTCTGTTGGCTGCAAATAACTTTTTATTTTTACATTTATGAATAACTAATTAACTAGACTGTCAAATCTATTAAAAAATGTGTCATTCGATTAATAAAAGTTGAATTTATTGATCTGTATAAATTTGTAAAGAAGTTATAGCCCTTTTAAAAGCTCGGTCCATTTACTTTCATATTAAAAGGACAATTTTCAATAATTTATTTCTCGGTTATAGGATAGGCGATCAACTTCAAATTTCGGGAATAAATATTTAATACATCAATGATTCGATGGTAAAAATTTGAGAATTTTCTTATAAAAATGATAAACAGTCCAGAATCTCCTTAACTAATGTATTTTCGACGTCTCTAATTCTTAACTTGATCGATTCTATCCACCACTCTATCCAAATTTCACACGTAGTTTTGGTGAATTGAGATTAAGAGCTAGATTTTGGTGATCGACCCAAAATTAAGGGGGTGGAGGGGGGGGGGAGGTAAAAAATAAAAATCTAGGCCATTTGAGCAAACTCAATCAAATTTTGTATACATAATCCGTGGGTCCCCAGAAGTCTAAAAATGCAAAAACTAACCCCCCTACATGATTATAAATAATTTTATTAAATATTAAATATAAGAGAGGGGCCAGGTTGTATAGTAAAGTCAAGTGGATGGCCACATCAGAACGTGCCAATTTTTTTTTCTTCTAGAAAACAAATCAGGCCAATATTTGAAAAGTTTATCTTTGTCCAAACATAATACCACAGTTTGAATGTTTAGAGAAAAAACAATGTATCTAGACATTATCGAGATATCGGGATAATGATGGCGATGCTAGCAGGTCTGTCTGTTCTTTCTTGGCATCCGATCTGATCTGCAAGTGACGGCTCTGATTCCTCAGAGGTCACCCGACTTGTCGATCTTGTTTATTTCATTATTTGAATTTCGTTGTTGCACGCCGGTCCATTGTGGGTGCTGGTTGCCACTAGCCAGTCCATCCACTCACGGGCTGGAATGTTAATTGAAAGCAGAATGCGAAAACTGGCTTTCTTTCGGCTTGGATAGGCCACCAAAAACACAAACAAAAACACGCATGCAAACACGTGTGGAAAATGTTGCAGCAGCAGCAGAGTACGCTTTTATTTATCGCCTGGCACTCTCGGGAGGAATAATTGGCGCCTCAAGTCAGATCTTGAATAACGCTTTTAATTAATTACCATATGGGCATATCGATAGTCAAATGCCAGGCGATTTCATCTTTCGAAATTAACTCATCAATCATTTATTGAAACGAGAACCAATTACGCCATTCAAATTATAATTGAAAGAAGCCGAATGTTGATCTTGTGGGCATTTCAATTTTAATTCGTTAGATGAATTTGTTTAATGTCGAAAAATTTGACTAATATGTAGTCAAATTGGACAATTTTTTTCTTTATCAGCCTTATCAGTATAAGGAAACTGAGCTGATCAATATTCAAAAATATTGCTTTACATTCATTAGGATATGGAATTGATTTGTGGAACAGTCTGTCTGTTACTACTTGGGATTATGACCCTTATGATTAAGTCAGCTATAAATTTTGTCAAGTCCTAAAGTTGTGAAAAATGTTATTTAGTTCTCATAAGCAGAGATTACCTGAGGTAGAGAGAGGTCATACCATCCTTGTTAATAAGTGAAACTATTCGAATAAACTAATTTTATACTCACTATTTTTGATAGAATGGTGGAAGAACATAAATGTATGTCCAGGTTAAGCAATGGACGTCAGCATAAACCAACAGGTTATAAAGACATGAAATAGAAGAAAATAAATAAATATATGTAAATATTGCTGATAGGAAATTAAATTAATATTTTATTTAATTTACAAAAAATAAAATGTGTATGTATTTCAATGTCAAAATGTAAATCTATTAACATTAGGTCAGGTGATAATTTAATTTTCATTGAAACAAATGGATGATAATCCATTGAGTAAGAATGCGTACCGTAGTCCTGACTTGTAGACGCCTTGAAGAGATGGCTCGTGAAGACTCCGCCCCCACAAACCAACCTCCCATCTTCAGCTAAATAAAAAAGAAACACACACATGAATAAATGTTGTCTTGAAATTGAAATTAAAATTGAAATAGAAATAAAGAGAGAAATTTTAGAATACTAACCGAAGAAACCACTTGGATGCGCTCTGATGGCTTCATGGTCTAAATTAATCGTTAACCCAAAGCCCAATCAAAATGGCAACAGGTGGCCAACTAGCACTGTCTCTTCTTTCTTCAAGAGGCTGGTCTTCTGACTTGAGACGATCGCGAACGCGCTCACGAAAAATATAACGACACACGCTAGGCTCAGTATGGCCTAGAAATCCTAATCGAGATGAAAATGTCGCGGATTTAATATACCGTCGCGTAACGAACCGAAATCAGAAAGTCTCAAATGTGACCGGAAAATGTGACGAACGAGAAAACGCGCCCACCCCGAAAGAAAATATAAAGAGGAAGAAAGAAGAAGAAAAACACATCACTTACACACAAGTTACCTAGGATAAGAATCATCAAAAAGATTTCTTATCAAAAAATACCAAATTCAAATTTCTCTTCCCACCTACGCATGAGAGATATCGAAACGAACTAAAGAGAAGAGAGTTTTGAATTGGTTCAGCAATTAAATAAAATTACGATGGGACACCGATTATTTACCAAAAAGTATACCTAGTCGTTTGAAAAACAGCGTAAATTTCAAGGTCCACAGTATGTCTGCTGAAAAAAAGAAACCCTATCGAACGAACATATGTACCTATTCGAAACCCTAACATGCTGCTTATCCAAGAATCTCACCCGTTTCTCAACCGACTTGGATCATATAATCGGTTTCCAAATGAAAGACTTTTTTAATATAGTCTTTCGACAAATATCGAAATCACACACACACTCACTCAGATAGAGGATATGACCTATCTCTTGGGTATCTGATGCACAGTCAAGTGATACCACCTCGAATGCTGGAGATTCCTAATATGCCTGTCGTCCGGGTAACCCTTCAACCCGGCACATTCGCGCTACACGGTGAGGGTTCTTAAAACTAGCGAAAACAACACCTACGCCAGACTATACATCTGAGTAATACACTTGACATTGCATCCTATACCCAAGACAGTCGGCAATATCCATAATTAAAAATTAAAAGGCCTAAACCCCAAATATAATTACACACACACATCGTTGGCGAAGGCGCAGATATATATTCTCAAAAAAATTCAAACATCGCCCCCTATAATCTAATTCCTCACCTAGGAGGACTTTATTCGCGGAAATTCTGTTTTATAGATAAACTGAACCTAAACTAAAAAGGCATATTTGTGGTTAATTATTATAATGTCTAGTACATTGTGTGTGTTTTTTGAACCTGAAAATACATAAAACATATACATACACATAAGACATTGCATTCCAAAAAGAAAGAAAGAAAGAAAGAAAGATAGAGAGGACACCCTTCTTATATTCTAGTAGGCATTAGAGCAGTTGTTAAGTACTCTATACCACCTAATGGACACACACAATACTAAACATCGTTAGACCAACCACACGCCTTTCTATTCTATTCATTCCTAATATTTATCTTAAAACTAAAATAAACCTTTTCGATGTCTTTTTGAGAGATTATCAAAAAGTGGAGACTGCGTTGTCCCTCTCGGTGGTCGGGAATAAATGGATGGTGGACGGATGGGTCCCTAAATGGGAGAGAGAAACACCCTAGAACACGATCTGGAAAGACGAGAGATCGAGTGTTACTTACAACAACAATGTACCATACACCCACCCATCGCACCATCCATTTTACTCTGCATCCACATCCTCCCTTCCTTCCTTCCTGTCTAATTAGAAGATACGCCTGTATGCAGGAGTTGCATAGGCATGCGATTGGTTATCGAGGTATTAATGGTTACTGAAAACCCTATTCCTTTAATTATATTTAATGAAAAACAAAATATTTAATATACTCCAATATATTGACAATTTATTTTAACGTTAAAATTTAATTTCTCTTATGATTGGAAAAGAAAACAAAATGAAAAAAACAAATTAAAGTGAAATTAATTATTATTTCATTTAAAATCAAAATTGAATGTATATTTAGTTAAATTTATTAAAAATTTTAAAAATAATATTTACTAAATTTTCTACATATTAAAGGGGTTATGATGAGAACCTGTTTCTGAAAGAGGAACAAAAAGACATCCTACGTTCTAAGGTGTCATTCTAATGACGTTTAATTATTATCTAAATAACTAGCTAAATCTAAATACCTATTTATTTAATCAAAATAATGTTTCATGTAGATTTAAATTTTTGAAAAAAATCTATAAAATCGATCGAGCTAAAGAAATATTTAATAGAATATAATCTGCGCCCCGCGTGAGTGAGAATACATACATTCGTTGAAATACTCGGATAAGAAGAAATCAGAAGATCGAATACTCGCAGAGGAAAATCCTTTGCCTCGATGACTAAAACGTCCCTCCATCAATTGGTGGTCCAAGCGTCCAAGCGAATGAGAAACATCAGCGACACGAAACTGTTCATCAGGAGAAATGACCATCATCCATCCTCTCGAAGTTTATGTTATCTATGAAAACCAGTACCTACTAGTATATGTATAGAATATTATTCATAATATTCTCTAATAATACAATTAAAATAAAAAATAAATAATTAAGTATTCGTTCTGTTAATAAAATTTATGAAAACTCAGACAACATTGAATAATTATAAAGATGAAATTTATGATTGAAATATTAAATAACTAAATAGGAATTGACTTAAAGGGGAGCCAGGGGGTTCAAAATTAATTTAAAATAATAAAATTTCCAAACAAATATCGAAGAAAACTGATATTTGCAATAGAAGATTATCATTTAAAATGTGTCCAAAATTTAGAGGTGAGGGGTAAATGATTATGTAATATTTTAATAAATATTAAATATAAGGGAGGGGGGAAGTGTTTGGTAAAGTCATGTGGATGTACACATCAGCGCATTTTATTTACATATTTTGTTATGTGCTAATTTAGATCTGTGTATATCACATTTCTATTTAATTTATATCTAAAATAGACATAATCCAAAAATTGTTATATTTTTGTAAATGTACAAGAAAAAAATTCCACGGGTTTGAATCCATGAATTTTAAAAGAAAAAAAAATTAAATATATAAACCCTTTTATTTCTCTTTATGAATCAACAACTCTGCTACTCTCGGCAAAACAAAATCTTTTCAATTCTCTCTATTTATTTTTATTTATTTTTAGATGACCTTAGATAAATTTTAAATAAATCAGTTTTTAAAATTTGTTTTTAATTTGAAAGAAAAAATGTCTATTCGGTTTAAGAATGTGAGCTAAGCAAATGATACAAGCCCGGGTTGTAACCTGGACCAACGCTTCCTGAGCTGGAGTGAATCTTTTTACTTGACTATTTAATCTCAAAAGAAAATATTTACTTTTTAAAAACTATTTGAAATAATATTTTTTCTTTATTCATTAGAATTATATTTTAAAAATCGTAGGAAAATAAATTCTTCAATTTTCCATTAGAGTGCGTCTAGTCTGTCTTTCGAATTCATTTTTGGCTTTGAAATTCATCAGTTGAGTTTGAGCCGTTACTCGGTATTGAATAGAAACCTTAAAATGAAACTAAAATGTTTCTTTATAAAATTTGATAATGTGATTGAATTGGAGAATGGATTATATTATGGATATTCACTGTATAAGGTAAGCCTTCGTTATTTAAATCAATTTCTACCTTAAAATTCTCAAATGCCAAGGTAGCGAAAGTTGGCCAAGGGAAAATTTTTATTATTGGCCAGCTGACTAATTTGTACAAAAACTTTTTCTTTTGGCTTTAATATAATCTTTTGAATATCTCTGGCTATAGATATAGATGTTAGCTGAATGAGGTCAATTACGGGGCTAGTTAAAATAATATCAAAATTAATATTTCCTTTCATAATAAAAAAAGCAGTTTTTAAAAAAATTATTAAATATTTTATTTTAAATAAATAATGAATTTAAATAAATAAATTAATAAAATATTTTAGGACAATTAGGGAAAAAAATTAAATTTTAATGCAAATAAATCGTTTAAAAGACAAGTTCGCGAAATAATGGTTAAAAAAACCTTTTAAATTGTTCTATTTTCTTCCACACATCTATTATATAATTCCAATCAAAGGATTGAATAGTTTTAATAGTAAATTAATTGTTCCCAATGTACTTCATCAGGGTTTTGGTTCGAAAAACACATCTTATTCGTATTTAATTAACTTTTTCTGTCATTTATTATATCGCCTTCAAAGCTAGTACACCTATATTTAATAATTAATTGTTGTTGTTTTGAGGTATGTTTTGCCCGAAATGGTAATTATTATAAAGCCAACAGCTCCTTTATCTTATATTTAATCTTTAATATAAATATCTATTTTTTTTTTTTTAACACTTCTTATCCTGAAAATATCAAATAAATGACCGAAAGATTGATAAAAAATTATTTAGTATATGTTCTTTGCCTGAAAATCTGATGGATTTAATAGAGCAATTAAAGATATCTTAACATACAATCCAAGAGTCGAAACCTATAATAATAATTAACTTTTAAGTTAATTTATAATTCAGTATTCCAAAACCTTTTCTAGAAAAAGATCCTCTCCAATGATTATTTAAACTTGTAATATTATAGATTATTTATTCAAGGAAATAAATTCCATATTCCAAATCAAAAGATCCTTTGACCTTTCTGATGCTAAACAATATTATATTAAACAAATAAATCGCCACTATAGTTATTTATTTTTTTGTTTTCCATAAATCCCTTTTAATATTTTCTAAGCTTTCATTAAAGGAAGTTGTAAAAGATAAAAAAAAAACTCCTCTATAAGAAAAAAATATTTTCGTTAAGCCATTAAATAAGAAAAGAGCGGAAATTATTTCCTCTTCTTAAAGTAAACAACGATTCCTAAATCAATTAAATACTAAATTATATTTATTTTAGCTTACAAAAAATTTGCTTTCTACAAAAGTTTCATTTTAGGATATTATATTCGAAACTCCGTCTAGGTATTAATATTAAATCAATGGTATTACAATTTTTTATCATATTGATGAAATAAGTTGTTTGAGCAAGAAGTTGCAACACCTATAAGTCAAGACCTATTCTAGAATAACACACACCAAAATTCATCAAGGAAATATCATTTCATAATAAATTGATCCACAGGGACTGAAATTAATAAGCAGTTAGATATTGTTTCTATTATTCAATTGTTTCGGTGTCTTTTTTCCCATCATCATTTGGAGAAATTAATGCTTCTGTAGCTTTTATAATCCAAGGTATATTTTTCATAGATTATAATAGTATAAAATTTTATAAATTAATTTTTCAGCTTGTATTAAATAAATTATATCAAAAAATATTTATTTATCTATTTATGAATCAATTTTTCCAACCTGACGATGATAGGACTAAGCCTCCGAAACAGTTAAATAGATACATATTGGTTGTTTTTTGAATTAATTCCCCATTAAAATCACATCCAGAGTTTATAACCTTTTCTATTTCCTCTGGTTATACAGCTAAACCACTAAAGAAAAACATTTTAGAATTTGTTCATTGAGCTGCAAGTTTATTTCGGGTTGGACGACCCATGGTGCAATTTGCAAATTGGTAACAATTTTCTAAATTATCCTCAACGTTTTGACTTCTAATTCATCAGATAATAAAATGAAATGTCTAAAAAACGTTGTGCATAAACTAGAAAACATGAATACATTTCTATTGGTTTACCGTTTTAAAATAATCTTTCATTCATCTTTTCTTCGCTCCACTGAGAAATTATTCAATTATTATATAAATTCAAAATTCTTCTGCTTCTTTTTTCAACAGCTGTTCATCATTTTGACAATTATACTAAATAATTTATATCTCTGGAACGGCTTGATCAATTGAGCTGAAATTTTTTACAGAACTCTCGAATATAACTAAGATCTGACAAAATATAAATTTGATTCAATTATTCGTTTAAAAATGCCAGTTGTTTAAACTTTTTATCTAAAAATACCTCAAAAACGATAAAATTTTAAATAGCAGGCATTTTAAAACGGATAATTGGATCAAATTGATATTTTTTCTCAAACCAAGTCTTTATATTCATGAAAACTTAAAAGATTTCAACTCAATCGCTCAAGCTGTTCCAGAGATATACATTATTTATTAAAAAAAATTAAATTAATAATCAAAATCAATAATGAATGATCTGATTCTATTTATAGGCATATGTATTCAATGATGCCGTGTTTTAAAACAAGTTATTCGCTGAACAGATTTTTAATAAAAATATATAGGTATACTTATACTCGTATATATATTTTTTTGCCTCGAAACATTAGATGTCTGTTATCTCTCTATCTTCGAAAAAAAACATATATGGAAACAAAAAAAATATTTTCCCTTTGTCGTCTAAAATTGATAATCCATCAGTTGAAAAAATATTAAAACATTATATAATCCAATAAATATATACACTTTTGCGTTTACCAATTGAATAATATCTAATTCTAATTTTCAAGCTTACTAATCAATAAATATAGAATAAAAAAAATAGATAAAAATAGATTCTAAAATATTAGAGCCACAAATGAGAAAGAAAATAAATACAAGATAAGAATTTTAATAAATAAATAAATAAGTTAAATAGATACCAGAAGGATCAAAGGATTTTGAAGGTCTGGCCCTTCCAGTCTCCTTCAAAGTGTGGTAAATAATAAAAAGAAAACATCGTCTTTTAGTAAAATATGAATACATGTCACCATTTCTAATTTAATCAAAGTTAATAATGAATGATCTAATTCTTTTAGTATATACTAGCTGCAAGGGCCCCTTCGGCGGCCCTCTTGCTAGCCAGGGGACTCGCCCCCTGGACCCTCACCCCTCGAACCACACCTCACCCCCCCCCCGAAACCCACCCAGCACCACTATCCCAATGTACAGACAAAACCTTAATTTTATATATATATATAGAATAAATTTTAATTAAATTGGTAACCATGAGGACTCTTTTTGTTGGGGGACAGACATAGATAGGTACAGAGGCAGACACAAATGCCCTTTAGTAGGATAGGATTAGCTTTCTTTATTTATTTGAGAGGGATGAAAGCAAAAAAACATTGGTCAGGGGGCTGTAAATGGCAATAATATATCATATATTTGATGGGAACCAATCTTATAAATAAATAACTATACGTCACATGTTTCTTAACTAATGCTTTTCAACTGGCAAGATATTCTGTTTATTATAGATATAGCTACTATTAATCAAACAATCAAAGTCAATAATGTATAATCTAATTCACTTAGTATATTTATAAGTATAGGTATTCAATGATGTGATTAAGAACAAAACATTGGCTAAAACTATTTATTTATTAAGAATAAAAACTAAAAATATATTCCTAAATTTCAATTATTTAATACCAATATAACATGTATTTGTAATTATGTATATTATGTTAACCAATTGGAAAAGTTTGCCAAGAAATATATTTTTTTTATTTTGATATTCCATCGGGGATTAAGATGTTATAAATAATATAACATAAAAATGATTTTATTATAAAATTTACTCGTTAAAAAAATTAAAGAAAAAAAAATTGAACACATTTTATAATCCAATAAAAAATATATAAATTTTAATTATTATTTTTTTAACCTGTACCAAATGTTAAAAGAATTAAAATTTTCAAGTTTTCTTATCAATAAACATATAATAGAAATAGAAAAAGCCAAGAATGTGATGAATAATAAATGAGAGAAAAAACAAAAAATTATCTTAATAAATTAGGAAAATGAAAATTTTTTTACCAAAAGTATTTTGAGAGGGAGAGAGAGAGAGAGAGAGGCTGGAAGGGTTTATTCATTCATTCAATGGTGAAAAAAGCACACACAGACACACCCACAAATAGAGCAATGCACATAAGCACACTTCGCACATAATTATTCAAATAGTTTTTCATGTTCTGGGATCGGCTCCTGTCCACCATTTTGGACGCCATCAATTACGAGGCTGATGGACAGCAGTCAGGCTTTGATGGAGGGAGAAACGCTAATGAACGTGGTGTGTCTCGATGCGGCAGGTCAAGAGGCCAGGCAGCGACCCGCGAAAATTCCTGGTCTCTGATTGGTCCCCCAGATTGGCCACAAACTAGCTCTTAGATTTCCATTGTTAATAATTATTTGAAATTTTATAAAATTATTTATCGAAACATGAATTATATATGATTAATGTAAAGATTTAAGCATCTTTTTTGAGTTTCTTTTTTTAAAAAAAGATGGAATTTTTTCAAAAATCAACCCAATTATATAATATTGATTGAATTATATATTTAATTTCCATTATTCTAATTTCCATATGAATTTATTTTTTTCTTTAAATAATTTAAAATTTATTTATTTATTGGATTATAATAGTGAATTCAATATTTTTACATTTGTAATTAAAATTTAAATCGTTTGATATGATTA
Source organism: Forficula auricularia (assembly GCA_024734495.1). Classification (NCBI taxonomy): domain Eukaryota; kingdom Metazoa; phylum Arthropoda; class Insecta; order Dermaptera; family Forficulidae; genus Forficula; species Forficula auricularia. Next base: position 78,870 of record JALMQS010000131.1, on the reverse strand, counting down.
TCGCTTATTTTGGATGTTTCCTGGTTTTCAATATATTCATAAATAAAATCATAAAAATTATAAGACCATCATAATTTCTAAAATTGGCAAAAATCAACAGATAGCTTATTTTTTTATTATACCTATGTACAAATAAATTTTCACTCGAAAAAGAATATGGAGTCCATTTGCTGAACGCATAAATGATTTTTTTTTAATTAAAAATGATATATAAATTTTTATGCAAAAATTAAATCTATATAGCATTGCAGAAGCAATAGAAAAATGTAACTAGATTCCAGAAAAAATTTAGTCCTTAATCTCCCATTCAGAATTACTATTTAAATATTAAGTGAAAATATTCTCTATTTTTTATTTATCACCTGTTGACACTAATCGAATGTATTTTCTATACTAGAATTACAGTAATAATTAGAAGCCGAAACTTGGTAGAAATTTATATTTAATGTAGAATTGGTTCTTGGGAATCGGGAACAAAATATTTTTTCTTTTTTTTTAATTCTTATAGAACACATCTATTTTGCAACGTTTGGCATCCAACCGAGGTTTCTTCAGGCTCTAAACTAGTCTATAATTATTCTAGTCAAATCATAATAAAAACTACTTTGAAAAGATTTTCTTACCGAGAGTTTTAAAAGAGCTTGCGTCCTCTGCTTGATACAAATAGATACCTTACACTTATATATAAATGAATATCTATATATTTGTTGGAGACTATACAAAAAATTTATCAAAACAAATCTGAAGATGAAAGCCAAGCCTTCGAAATTATACTATCTATCAAATAAAATCATTTGTATAAAGGAGAATGTTTATTTGTATCAAAAAGAGGACACCCTCCTTGATATCCACTTGAAAATATATTACAAGCATTGCATTAATAGGTATGTTCAATTTAATAATTTAAAATCTATCATAAACAGTACATATTTCATTATCTTTTATTTATTTTATGACATTTTTAATCGCGTTATAAAAAAATAAAAATAAGTAAATATAAAATGTTTCCACTTCCCAAGAACCAATATTTCAATTTCTCTTATCGAACAGAACAGAACACGTTTATTAATCAATCTGCGAAGAAAAATAAATTATATTACCTCTCTGTCTGAGTCTCAACTCTCATACTTATAGGTGTAGCAATTTCTCGGGTTTTAGCATTAAAATAAAAGCCCGATTTCTTTTTCTTTCCATTGGCCAGCTGCTTTTCTGCTTTGAGCTTTGAGCTTTGATCTTTGAGCTTTGATCTTTGAGCTAGGCCGACTCGACCATTTTCACAAACCAGTGGTTATTTTTGAAATTTCTGCCTAAATTGCAACAAATTCTTAAAATTATTAAACAATTATTGAAATCTCAATGAAATCAAGATTTGAATCTGCCTAATTACAAAAATGACTTTTCGATATCTTCAATATTTTATATTTACTAATAAAACACATTCTTAATACATCTTGTATTTAATAAAGAAACAAATTTATTCTCAGAGTATTTTGATCTAATTTTTTTATGACGTCAATAAAGGAAATCCCTTTCCTTTCTAAAAAAAAAATTCTCGACATACTGGCCTAAAGAAGAGAGGATTCGACCTTGAGGAAGGCAAAGGGAAAAATCGAGAGGTGAACCGCGATTGGAATTAGGTGTACACCGTCTTTGCAATCATGTGGAATTATTTTGGAATTCATTAGATAATGCCCCTTCATCTATTATCTTCTACTTGGAAATGAAAGTGCAAGTGGAAGTAGGTGTACACGATATTAGGTCGCGGTTCACCCCTCGGGAAAAACATTTTATGATATGTTTGAAAATATTAAATAATATTCTAAAACTTGACAAGGGAATTCTTCAAGAGCCTTCCATTTATTCTTCCTCCTATTCTACACACGGAAATATAAAAATCTATTTAATTAAATAATTTATTCACTTGGATAGACATTAAGAGATTAGAAATAGAGAAACGTTATATTTTAGATTTTATTTTTACTTTACCATACAGGTTATGGTCAAGTATTGTAATCGTGCATTAAAAAAGTGTTTTTTTCCTTCTTTTTTTCGAAATATCTCAAAAACGGTTGAAACTATTTTGATTAAAAAAATTGAGCTAAACAAGGGCATTTCGGACTACAAAAAAGCCCTAATAATTGAACATCGAAAAAACTATATTTTTCAAGAAAATAATTGTTTTGTCAAAATGTCTGTTAGTTTGTCTGGTTGTCTGGTTGTCTGTGCGTTACCAATTTTTGTGGACGAGCTAGCTTAAAAATTAGTTTGAATATCGAAACCAAATTTCACAGGTAGTTTTGGTCCATTGATTTTTCGTTTATTGGGCCACGCAGGTGGGGGCCTCCACTTACAAGAAATATTTACATAGTCGGGTGAATTTAATTATAGGAGTATTTACACAATTATAGGAACATTTACATAATATATTTACAATTTTTTTTTCTTTATAAAATTTCTAGCGCATGGCGATTTCCCTATAAGTTCTCCTGTTGAAGCTATCAAAATTCAACAAAGAACCCATCATCGCCCTGAAGGTCATATCGCATAAAGTTATCTAGGAAATTCCCAGGGCGACAAGGGGAGGCACCGCTTTATGCCACCACACTCCCTTCCACGAGAGTGTGATGGCTTCAACTCTCACAGAACCCGAGCCCACCCCAAACCTAAGAGCTGATTAGATTTTGGTGCATATCGACCCAAAATTAAGGGGGTGGAGAGTGGGTTAAAAATTAAAAATCTAGGCCATTTACCAAACTCAACCAAATTTTGTATACATAATCAGTGGGACCTCAGAAGTCTAAAAATGCAAAACTAAGCGCCCAAAATGGGGGTGTAGGATCAAAAAATTAAAATCCAGGCCCTTGTACCAAACTCAACCAAATTTTGTATACATAATCAATGGGCCCCCAGGAGTCTAAAAATGGAAAAACTAACCCCTTCCCTACTTGATTATAAATAATTTTATTAAATATTAAATATAAGTGAGGGGCCAGGTTGTATGGTAAAGTCAAGTGGATGGTCACATCAGAACACGTCAGCTTATTTTAATTTTTTTTTAATTTATAAATTATTATGAATAAATAAATAAATTTTTTTTTTTTTTTTTGGCTTTTCGGCCCTTCTAGCCATAAGCCTAATTACGATACTAGATATATTTTTAAAATTTGTCTCCACCCCAGGAGGTCAGATTCCGGCTGGCTGCCTCGAGTCGGACTCGAACCCGGGTCTCCCGGTCAGCTCGCCGTCACGCCACCGACCAGCCTATCGACCCCCCCAAATAAATAAATTAGTCAAATAAAACTATTATGAAAAAGGCATTCATTCATTGATTATTATTTTTATAAACTCGAATCTCTTAACATAATTAGTGATTAATCTATATTTTTATTATTTATTTTTTTATCTTTAAATCTCATTAATGAAAATAAATAAATATGAATATATTTCAATTAAAAATAACTATTTTAAATTGGAAGGAATTGGAGAATGGGAGGATGGGGGAGAATTCCGATTGATTTGATCGGAAGGATTAATTGAATGGATTAATTTCCGCAATATGGTATTGGAATAATTATCGGAAAAGAGGTTTTTTATCTAATTAGATTTTTCCTCTTTTAAAAACAAGGACTAAATATGAATAAGGACACTCGATGGTGGAGAAGCAATCTCCGGAATCGAAGCTAAAATACAAGGTATACATTAATTAATGTAAAATAATTGGTTTAATAATAATATTTTAAATTAATTAAGAGGTGAAGGGACGGATGGAGGGAGATGGAGGAAACCAATCGACTTGATTGGGGAATAATGGAATTGAAATAATTATCGGAAAAGAGGTTTTTTTATCTAATTAGATTTTTCCTCTTATTAAATACAAGGACTAAAGATGAATAAGGACACTCGTTGGTGGAGAAGTAATCTCCGGAATCGAAGCTAAAATACGAGGTATACATTAATTAATGTAAAATAATTGGTTTAATAAAATTTATAATTTATTTTAAATTAAAAAATATCTCTTCTCAAAATTAAAAATATTTGAATATAAATTAATTAATTAATTTTATATTTTTACTTTATCCAATGCAAAGCATGGGTAAAGTATTGTAATCGCTCTCGGGGCAAGCGTGGCTTCAAAGGGTCCTCAGGTAAAGACTACGGAACCCATGGACTCAATTAAAGTCACAAATTGTAGTATTCAATTAGGTTGAATATTAGCACGTGACGGTTTTGCCAAAAATTACATGGGGTCTCGTCGAGAGGCCAAAAAGTGCGATTTTTTCATTTAGTGCGTGCGGATGGATGGATGTATGGATGGATGGATGTATGTTATCGCTTTTTTGGCCCACGATTTTTTCCACACCGTTGCACCGATTGAAATGAAATTGAAAACCTACCATTAGTTTAACAAAATGAAGCGCTGATTAGTTTTTGGTACATATCGGCCCACAAACATTAGTACTTTATTTCAGTACTTTTTTAGTTTTTTTAGATGTTTTTCGAAAAATTCGAAAAACTTCATATAAAAAAGCATAGTCTTTTACTAAAAATTAGGGTATGTCCATAAATTACGTCATACACTAATAGGGGAAAGGGCATTAAAGATTTGTGACAAAATGTGACAGGGTGGCCCGGGGATCATATAATAAAAATTGGGATGTCACAAAAGTCAAATTAAAAAATTTTAAATTAAAATAATTAAATTAATTCCTAATTCTTGAGCCCAATCTATTAATGTCTGTGAGCATTGTAACTAAATATAGAGTAAAAAACTTAAATTTTGAAAATGAGATTAATTAATCAAAGGTCGTATTAAAATGTTATTCTAATTATTATTATAGGGAGGATCGAATGTAATAAGGGGTCAAAAACAAAAATAAATTTTTATCAATGATGGTGAGGTTAATTGACTTAATTTATTTTAAAAAAATCTACTTAAAGTAACAACTGTACAATGTATCCAATGGTACCTTGTACAAAGAGATTGCAAAGAGAGACGGATTGGAAAAAAAGAGGATAAAAATAGTATTTAATTAATTCTAGTTATATATAAATTTTCATTTAAATATAAATTGTAAAAAAAAATAACTTAATATAATTTCTTTTGTCTAATAGATTAGGTTAAAATTAGATATTAGCAAATTTTAATAATAAATAATAAATTGAAATTTGAATTCGCGCAGAGAATGGAGTGCAATGCGGGCGGGGGATGGACCTCTTAAGAATTGTTTAAATATATTTTCTTTTTCAGTGAAAAATAAACAATACTATAAAATTTATTTAAAAGTCGTTGCTGGAAAATAATAGAGAGGACAAGAGGAGCAGACAGAGAGAGGGAGGAGTGAAGACATTCGAACCGAGGAGAACTCACTAGGCATTCTTTGATGACACACCTCTCGACATACATATGAACACAACTCACTACACATTGATTGAGGACACTCGCTACACATCAGTTAGAGCGAGCGTTCTATTCAATCATTCTCCCTGAATATATGTTATCATCTCTCTGCATCTAAGCTCTCTTATGTTACATTCCGAATTGGAGCGCACTCAACAAGAGAATAGAACCAACGCGGTCCAACAAATCTACTATCCACGGCTATATGATCGAGGCTCCACAGACTTATATAGACATATCAAATAATCGGTACTGGAGCCATAAGCGGCGTCAAAAGGAACAGCAGGCAGCCAAGATCGTTTCTGGGAAGCGGATTTATCTCGAAGGAGGAAATTGCTACAATAGAGAAGATTCCCAAGGCGTATCTATCCATCCTGCCATTAAGGAATGTAATAATTCTTACTCTAATAATCACACACATTTCTATAACAAAAATTGTCCTTCTGTCAAAATCGAGCAACGATAAATTTAAATTCACAATTATTATAGATATTAAATAATTCTAACCAGCATATCTATTGTTATTGAAAACGTTCACATCCTTCCTTTCCATATAATTTTACTTGCAATTTTCTTAATCCATTTTATTTAATTTCATATTAAAAATAGTAAAGTAAATTCACAGTAAATTCAATCAAAAATTTCAGATTTTAAGCATCAAGAGAGATACCCTGAGGATACACCCACCACTAACATTTAAAAATCAAAAACCAACTTCCAGATTATCATTTTACCCACTGCAACTGTATGGGAGAGAGCACCGAAATGGCCAATTTTAGTTTAATTTTTGTAACCAGTTCAATTTTATTCAAACACTTGAATTAAATTATGAAAAAATTCTATATATTTTTTCAAACCTTCTTTATCAAGGACAAATAAGCATAAATTATTATCTCAAATATTTCGGAAGATAGAATTTTTTGACTTTTAGCAAAATCGGTTTACTAAATTAAATTTTTTGACCAAGCCCGAGATTTTTTCCATAATATAATATTTACAAAAACTAATCATTCAAGCATTTCTCATAACTTTTTTATATATTTTCAAATATTAAATTATAATTTTTCGATATTTTACTAAGAGTATAGTATTGAAAAAAAATCTTCTTAACCTAAACTTAAATAAGAATCTATATAAATAATCATCAACTATAATCTATGTATTATTAGTTAAGGAACACATGGTATGCGAGCCAGACTCGCATTTGTCCTGCTCTTTATTTGAATGAGTCCTTAATTGCAGCCTTATCATATAAAAAAAGATTTCAATACTGATTATACATCAGCATAATCAAAGTTTTCAATCATTTCAGTTAAACATAAAATTAATCAAATATATATTCACTTTCACTCCACATATTTGCATAATCATTAAATATTTCACTAATCTTGAAATTTCAATACAACTTGATCTCATTTCCATATCAGAATTGTATTATTCCAATTCTTTTCCTTTCACTACCTATAGGTATTAAATAGAAATAAAGATATAGGTATCTATTTCATCCATTCATAAATCATTCATTCAATGATTAAAGCCAAAAACTGATATTTTAATAATAATAAAAAAATGTTTCTGTTTTCTAAAGCATACCAGCTGATATGATAAGAAAAAAAATTAACAAAAATCTCAAAAAGTTTCCTTATATTATAAAAGAACAAATAAATAATCACCATTTCGACCTTTCATAAATGCCATTGACCTAGTCAGAAAGCAATAAATAAATAAATACACTGAGGTGGAATCGTTTGAAGTTGAACAAAAGAAAATCAAATTAAAAATAGAGTTTTATCATTTAACGTCTCGTCACTTTATTTATGATAAAGAGAAACAAAGAGGTTGTCCTCTGCTTGATGCAAATAGACATACCTACACACATATAGGTATATCAAATATAAATATGTATTTATATTGCAACGAAATTTTCTCTGGAGAGAGACGGACTGGTAGAAACCCTGAAGAAGGAGGGAAAAATCCTCCGAAACGTCGGTTTGAAAGGAAAGGAGGAAGGATTCCAATAAATTACACCTTATTTTATATGTGTTAATTTTTTCTTTCCTCACTACCTCTGGGCTGCCTTCCATTACATTCACTTATGTATTTATATATATATATATATATTATTTATTTGTTTGTTGGAGACTATTATTTCGAAGGCTTAGCCTTCATCATCAGTCTTTTTTAATTATAAATATTATTTTTCATAGGATATTGAAAATTTTAGTTCTTAGCAGTCAAGCTTAGTTAAACAAGCAGAGGACAACCTCTTTGTTTATGATTCAACAACTCTGCTACTCTCGGCAAAATAAAAACTTTTCAATTACTTAATTTATGACATCTTCAGCGGCTGAAATAATGAGACAAAGACAATCAAACAATGAATTATGCTAGGAATCAAGTCTCCTTTTCATTGGAGCAGCCTCCATTTCTATTTCTTGACTCTATTCAATATCTGAATTGGGGGGGGTCGGTAGGCTAGGCGGTAGCGTGACAGCGAGCTAACCAGGGGACCCGGGTTCGAATCCGACTCGAGGCAGCCGGCTAAAATCTGACCCCCGGGGTAGAGACAAATTTTAAAAAATATATAGTATCGTAAATTGGCTTATGGCTAGAAGGGCCGAAAATACAAAAAAAAAAAAAAAAAAAAAAAATATCTGAATTGAAGTCTTAATAGAGTCACGAAACTCCATTGTTCTTTAAAAAAAAAGAAATCTAATAGAATAGAATACAATAGAAATATTTAATATAAACGCAGAAATATGTTAACAGAGAATTATAAATATTAATAACTATTAATTGGAAAATACATATAATTAATTATATTGGAGAGCCAATTATAAACGTGTTAAAAAATACCTAATCAATTGTCTGATGCCCTTGAAACTATGAGAGAAACATTAAACAATTCAATTAGGCTGGATATTGGGAACTTGGACTTGAGATAATAATTAAAAGCTACATTTCCAAAAGCTGCAACACGTTTCGTCGTATATTTTTCGACTTCTTCAGGCAATTTTCAGGATCAGCTTTCTCTTTGATAGATCTATACAGACCATTAGATTAGATTTTGCAATAACATAATTGACAAGGCTTAAACAAACTTAATAGAAGATATTAAACAAAATAAATAACAAATCTCAATCAAAATTGATCATTCAAAGTGTATCTGTCTTTGATGACAGATTTTTTATTTATTTTGTTAAATATCTTGTATTATAAGTTTGTTTAAGTCTTGTCAATTATGTTATTGCAAAATCTAATCTAATGGTCTGTATATATCTATCAACGAGAAAGCTGATCTTGAAAATTGCCTGAAGAAGTCGAAAAATATACGACGAAACGTGTTGCAACTTTTGGAAATGTAGCTTTTAATTATTTTCTCAAGTCCAAGTTCCCAATATCCAGCCTAATTATTTTCAAAGATGGACGATAACAACCCAAATTAATCAAATCTTTCTTTTTAAAAGTCCAACCTCCTACTATTCCTATTCCATTTCAATAAAAATTATGTATACGATTAGTGAAATAAATACTTAAATAAAACATTTTTTTCCTAGCATAATAAATAAAAGAGCTAGAGAGCTAGAATAATATTTCTCTAGATGAAAGGGCCGGTAATATACAACCTCCCAATTCATTCGCCTTTTTGATACAACCCTTTACAAATTTAGAAAAATATAAAATCTACTTTAATTTGTAGTTTAATTATTTATTCTTAAAATCTCTACCAAAGATTAGTTGATATAAAAAAACATTAATAAATAAATTGAAAAAAAGGTTATATGTTTCAAAATAATTCATAACAGGGGCATTAACCCCTTCAATACTTTTTCCCCCTCACAAGGGCCATTCAATTAATCTAAAAATAACTTTTAAAATAAAATTCATTTATTTTAATAAGTGTATAAGAAACATTTGGAATCCATTCGAAAATATCTACAATCATTTTACCAAATATATATGTAGATATTATATTATATTATATGCATTTATTATTATCTATACCTACATGTTGCTGGATTATTAAATTAAATTATTTTTATTAATAATATTTAAATATATACCTGATTTCGAATAAAATGTCGAATTTTGAAGCACTTGTAATTAATTCACAATATTTATTTATTTATTTATTTATTTATTTAGCTGTTTAGCTAGTTTTACGGACAAGATGTCCAATACAGAAAAAGAAACATATACAGGATACAATATTAAAACAATATGGATATAATAAAATAACAGATAGGTATCAGAGAGAAAAAAACAAACTTATTACACTGAAGTGGTTTTTACAATGTGGCTGATGGTTTTAAGATGATTTTTTTGAGTTGGTGAGGAGTTGTGCTGGAAAGGTCAAGATTGGTCGAGTGTTTATTTGCTAGTGTTTGAATTCTGTCAATGGCGTTGGTTTTACCGAAGTTAGTCGAGTGATGTGGAACTACAAACATATCTTGGGATCTCGTGCTATGGGATGGGATTCTAAAATTTAGCGTAGATAGAATTTTTGGACACACGATTTTTCCGGAAATAAGTTTAAGCAGGAAGGAAATGTCATTGTAATCACGTCGTTGTTCCAGTGTGTTGAGTTTCAGGTGTGAAATTAGATAGTCATAATTCAGATTATCTATACTTATGCCTAGTTTATAATTAACCGTCCTCAAAAATTTATGCTGGACTCTTTCCAAGGATGCCTTATGTATCTCATAGTAGGGGTTCCATATTACACTGCAGTATTCAAGTTTACTTCTCACGAGAGCAGTGAACAAGAATTTGAGTGCATCTATGTTTCGAAAGGATGAGGTTATCCGCGTGATGAAACCCAAGGTTTTACGAGCTTTACTAACAATGTTATTTATGTGTGGGACGAATGTCAATTTAGTATCGAAGATCACACCCAAGTCCCTAATATTATCAACGCTTAGTAATTTGTGGTTATCTATTGAATATGTAAATTTTAACAAATTTGTTGCCCTGGAGAAGTTTATGAATTTACACTTGGTTTCGTTAAGTTTGAGACCATTATCAGTGCACCAGGCATTGAAATTATTCAAATTTAATTGTAGAGTTTGACAATCATTTATAGAATGAATAACTTTAAACATTTTCAAGTCATCAGCCAGGAGGAGGACATTCACATCATTAAAGACAGTCAAAACATCGTTGAAGAATATTAGAAAAAGCAATGGCCCTAAATGAGATCCTTGAGGAACTCCTGAGTGAGCGACAAATTCATGGGAGAGATTATTTCGAATTTTGACAGTACATTTTCTATTCATCAGATAACCGGAAAGCCAGAGATGTAGAGTTCCCTCTACCCCGAGGAGATTTAGTTTCTGGAGAAGTAGATTGTGGTTGACTGTGTCGAATGCTTTGCTGAGATCCGTATAGATAGAGTCAACCTGTAATTTTTGTTCAAGGTAGGTATTGAGAAAATGTTCGTATGTAATTAGATTTGTGAGAGTTGATTGTCCCTGGGTGAAGCCATGCTGTTCCGTGTGAATTATATTTTTAAAGAGTGGAGTTAATTTATTGGTTATTAAACTATCGAGGATTTTGGGTATTGAGGATAGTGTTGATATGGGACGGTAATTAGTTATATTAGATTTATCACCGTCTTTGTAAATGGGAGTTATGAAAGATGTTTTCCATTTCAATGGAAATTCACCGATGTTCAATGAATGATTGAAGAGGTTGAGTAAGGGGTTCAGAAGATTTTTGGCACAGTTTTTGAGAAAAATAGGGGGGATACCATCGGGTCCGCCGCTCTTGTTTGGGTCTAGGGAGTCTAGTTTTTTCATGAGTTCAGTGGACGTTATGGAGAGTTGAGATATGTTGATGGTGGAAGTATTTTGTAGGATTCTGGTCTTGCAAGGTAATTTGGAGTAGACACTTGAAAAATATTGTGCGAAGAGATTGCATGTTTCCTTTGGAGTATTCGCAGTTAGATCGTTTAAGGTCATAGTGGGTGGAATAGAGGTGTTTTTTTTAAATTTGTTAGTATAGGTCCAGAAGTTGTTTATATTATTAGGGATAGTTAATTCAAGTTTAGTGATATAGTTTCCCCAGTCTTTTCGTGTCAATTTAAGGGATAGTGTTCTTAGGTGTCTAAAGCTTGTATAATGGGCCAATGAGCCTGATTCTTTAAATTTTTTATGTTCGGCTTTTTTGTTAAGAATGGTTTGTTTTAGTTGTGTTGAGTACCAGTGAGGAAATTTCATGGTTTTTGTACAAGCTGTTGGTACATGTATGTCTATTATATTGTTAAGAGTGAGGTAGAATTTGTCTATTGATTCCGTAAGATTTAGTCCAAGAAATAGTTCGTCCCAGTTAATTTTAGCTAACAGAATGTTCACATTAACATAATCACATGATTTAAAGTTTTTATAGAATGACTGTTGTTCATGGGGAATAGATAAGGATGGAACAGGTACGGTTATATCTAATGCTGGGTGATATGATTTGTCTAGTGGCAAGATGCTGTCATCTGCTTCTATAACTGAAACATTATCTATATTAGAGAGGACTAGATCAAGAATGTGGTTTAAGGAGTTATTGACATGGTTGTGTTGGCGTAAGTTCATATCACTGATTGCCTCGTGGAAAATCCGTCCAAGTGAAGTGGATTGTGCGCAGTTTGAGTTGTTTTCCCAGGATAAGGTGGGTAGATTATAATCCCCGATGATTAAGAGATCCGATGGTGATGAGGTTTGAAGTCGATTAATTTCCGCAAGGTGCTGGCTTAGAAGTTCTGGAGGCGAGTTTGGTGGACGATATGAGGAGCAGATCATAATATTAAGATTTTTGGCGTGTAATTTTACAAATAGATGTTCGATGTGAGGAGAGTTGTTTTCCAGGCATCTACTGGGAATTCTTTTGTTTACGGCAATTAAGATTCCGCCCCCTTTTGTTTTTGTGCTATTTACCTTATTTCGATCAAGTCGGTATACTATATAATTGTCTTGTAAGTTAAGTTCAGTTGATGATATTGCGGGTGTAAGCCATGTTTCGGTTAGTATGATAATGTCCCAGTCGAGGGAAGATGCGATAGAACGAAGGATTTCTGTTTTTGTGCACATACCTCGGACGTTTTGATAATAGATTTTTAGATTTTTTATAAGTTTTTTGACCCCGGGGATGGCACTATTCTTGGGGTTCCATTATGATATTTTATTATCACATCGTCACCACTTGATTTTCGGTCTTCTAGTTCCTTTTTTAGATTATTAAGGTACTCGCGTTGCATCGGTGTTGAGTCTGGTGTAATTCGGATGCTATTTGATGTCAGGTGGGTTCTAAGGGGTTCTTTATTTTTGCTCGTTATTAATTTAAGAGCCATGACACTACTGTTGAGTATCACCTTTATTGGGCGCGATGAGTTGTCGGTACGAGGTTTACCCAATCGGAAGGAGTGAAACACTTGCGGGGAATTATCAATTTTACCGATTATGCCGTTTATTATTTTATTGTCGTGGTCTTGACGATCACTCGAGGAAGTTGATGTTGATTCCTGCGCGCCATGTATTAACATATTCGAAGATCGTCTTTGCCTTTCATTCATCTCGCATATAATTGATTCGGTGTCGGTGCTGGAGGTGTTCTGAGTTTGGAGAGTAGAGAATTTTTTATTTAAATTTTCTATTTCAGTCTTTAGAGAGAGTACAAGCTGGTAAAGATTAAGTGAATTCGAGTCATCTGCACATTTGATGCAGGAGAAAAGAATTTGCTTCTTCTTCGAGTTGAGGCATTTGATTTCTGTCTTTGTAAGTCCAGTCCAATAATATGACAGACATCTGTAGATGAAAAGCGAGGGAGTATAATTATCGCAAAGGTAGAGTTGCAATTCTCAAGACAATTAATTATTGATACAAATTCAATTTTCAATCAATAATATTTTTATTAAAATTTCGTTAAAATTCGAAATTTCTTCAGGTAAATTAATAAAAAAATTTAATTATTAATTTGGCCAATTCAAATTTAATTTTTCATCCATTAATTTTTTTTAGTTATACATACATTATAATAATATATGTTTAAAAAATTATTAAATATTAATATTTTATTTATTATTTACCGATTTATTTTAATTATTTTTTAGAAAATATTTTCTAATTTTATTTTATTTTTTGTCTTGTATTTATTTATTTATCTCAAAGGTGTAAAGTATACTAATACCTATTCTCCTATACACCTTGAAATCTTGATATAAATTCCAAATAAATTGAACATAATTTATTTAAAAAATTAATTATTAATTCCTAGTTATTATAACTAAAAAAATTTCAATTTAAATATATATGTATGTGCCTGTGTGTGGGTGTGTTTGTCTATGTGTATCTATGGATTTTTTTCTGAGCTAACTTTACCGTCTATTTGATCGAATCTATTAATATAAAAATTCAAATTTAAATCAATAATGTGAAAAACAATTAAATAATTATTTTAAAAACAATCGAATTTACATTACGTAAATATAGATTTTTTATTAAAAAAATAAATAAATAAATAACCAATAATCGCAATAAATATAAAATATTCATACCTATATTAATTTTTAAATATAATCATTTTTTTTTAATGTTTTTTTATTAAATTTCTCTTTTATTTTGCTTAGGATCGATCCATTTAAAATAGGATAATAGGAAGTCAGTTTTGCAAGTCGAAAATTGAACCGGCGCGGCGTTAGATCTACTTAGAATAAATTAGGTCTTAAAATCTAATTTAGATTTTGATTATTTTACAAAACTTTATGTACCTATTTCTCATTAATAAAAAAATATATTATCTAAGCCACTTGCATAATCATCTGCATATTTATTTTTTTATCTATTCATATTTTTATTTATCATCTGCCTTGTTATTTTTTCCAGATTTAAATGGGACGAATAACGGATCTCTCATCCTCAGTTCTATAATAATGGATAGAATACTTCATCTACTGCTACTAAAAGAACTAGGCTGGACTCGCTCTAGAAAAAGGACTCTCTTCACAGGATAAATTTTGTTAAAAGCAAAGATTTTCGTCTCAACTGGAGTATAAAACTTATCAGTCCAAACGGTTTGTTCCAACTTCCAGCTGATTTCATCTCCTATTCAATCTTGGTTTATGTTTTGGCCATATCATCATCATCAATTTTGTTTCTGTTCTCTCTTATTGGATTGCCTGCTATAAACGGTATCTTAGAAAAAATATATAAATATATTATTAATATATACTTACTTACTATATCTATTAATAAACTGATGTGTTCTGATGTGGCCATCCACTTGGCTTTACCATACAACCTGGCCCCCTCACTTATATTTAATAAAATTATTTATAATCATGTAGGGGAGGGGGGTTAGTTTTTCCATTTTTAGACTCCTGGGGGCCCACTGATTATGTATACAAAATTTGGTTGAGTTTGGTACAAGGGCCTAAGATTTTCACTTTTTGACCCTACACCCCCCCCCCTTAATTTTGGGTCAAAATGCACCAAAATCTAATCAGCTCTTAATCTCAATGGACCAAAACTACGTGTGAAATTTGGTTTCGATATTCACACTAGTTTTTGCGCTAGCTCGTCCACATAAATTTGGTAACGCACAGACTAACAACCAGACAACCAAACAGACGAACTAACAGACATTTTGACAAAACAATTATTATCTCAAAAAATATAATTTTTTCGATGTTCACTTATTAGGGCTTTTTTGTAGAGCAAAATGCCATGGTTTCGCTCAATTTTTTTAATCAAAATATTTTCAGCCGTTTTTGAGATATTTTGAAAAAAAAGAAGGAAAAAACCACTTTTTCATACACGATTACAATACTTGACCATATCCTGTTTGGTAAAATAAAAATGATATTTTTTTAAGCGCTTATTTTTCATTTTTTGTGCTTATTTAACTCGACTCTAGTTTTATAATCATAATAGTAATAAAAAATCTTCAAAAAACATAACAAAAAAAAAAAAAATCGACACCTATTGGTAATATTCAAGAGTTGGATGGATATTTTATTATTTATTTATTAAACCATACAAAGGAAAAGATCAATGGCGGCTTTAGAAATTTTGGGTATTAGGTAAGATTTTGCTTACATTCTAAGTTTTACATAGGGTGGGGCAGAGAGCACTTTGCTTATTTAGTAATTCAATTAAGAAAAAAGTAACGCAGATATATATTTATTTATTTTCAGGCCCGACAAGAGGGGGGTAGTCAACCTCGGGCCCGGGTTCAAAATGCGCCCTGCACTACCACTGTTAAATAAATTTTTGTTCTATTAAAATCTATTAGGTAGTTATTATTTATTATTATAAATAAAAATATAAAATAGCAAAATTAGGTATCAAAGCATACTAAGGTACTGATTTATTTATTTGATAAATAATAAAATATTTTATAAATTGAAAAATGTAGTAGGTACTTTTATTTGTCCCAGCATTGAGGGGGCCCGCTGGTTTGATTTTGCCCCAGGGGCCGTAAGAGCTCTCCACGGGCCTATTTAATTCATTGAACAGCATCAAGTACAAAATTTAAATTTTATGTTTACAGAGTTTTAAAGATGATATCAATGATACAACGATAGTCCTAGGACCCTGGCTCACCTGAAGAACAACATTCGTCAGCTGTCGCAAACATACCCGTCGATATGATTGAAAGAGTTGAACGAAACTTCCGAGTTCGATTTACGCAGTGTATTGAGAATAATGGACGTCATGTGCCTGATAAAATTATCATATTTAAGACTGTGTAAACATAAAATTTAAACGTTGTACTTGATGCTTTTCAAAGAATTAAATATATGTTATATTTGTGTTACTTTTTTTTTAATTAGATTTTTAAATAAGCAAGATGCTCTCTGCCCCACCCTATTTTATGCTTATTTGTTATATAGTGTTAGTGGATGAGTTTTGCATGTCCTTACCCCATAAATGACCCTCATCATAAAAGATCTCTCCATTCATACATTAATTCCTGTGAATCAATTGTAATAGACTGATGAAGATGGCAAAGCCCTCGAAACTATAGTCTCGTTATAAATAAAATTTATAATTCCATCAGAAGACACACTCTCTTTTATCGTCTCCTTCAATATATAAAAATTCTGCTACCTTCCCCAAATAAACTTTCAAATTGAAGACATCTTTGTCTAACTAAAACTGACATTAACTTATTTTCTTTTTTTTAAATTGGACTTGAACCACTTTTTTAATAAACGGTCCAAATAATAGGTAGGTAATAGTATTATTAATAATTTTAAGTTTTACTAGATTTTTTTGCGATCTTTCAATCTTTTTAATCATTAATAATATAATCATCGCCATATACCAAATATATACAAATGCATAATATTTATTTTCCTTGTTTTTTTACAGATTAAAAGAGTACGGCCATCAATGGATTTCTCTTTCATCTGATAATGGTTAGATTTAAGAATGTTTCGGCCATATCATCACCAAGAAAAGCCTATTTTAAACATCTATTGTCTCTCATCATCCCTGCTATTCTGGAACATTTTCTTTTTTATCTTCCAAGGTATAAGCTATTGATACTATTCCTTCTAATTTCACACTCTCCTATTTTTAGTAAATTAATTTGATAAATCAAATTGAAAATATAGATAATAATATCAATGATAAATTTTACTTTGAATGAATAAAGATTTTTTTTTAAGAAAATACCTAGTTGTAATTTCTTCGACCCTTTGTGTTTTTGAATGTGCTGAATCCGAATCTGAGCTTTGCTAACAAAATTTTGTAACGGAACAATGTCAAAAATGTCAAAAAAAAGGTAAAAAAATCTCATTTTTGGCGGTTTTTTGCTTATAACTCGAAAACTATCAACTTTTCGAAAATAACCTTCCTATTCAAAGTGAAATTTCATAAAGTTTCCTTCAAATTTAATCACACCAAAAAACATATAGGATCAAGAAATCAAAACTACCCCAAAACATTCCCACGAGGTGCCCATAAGAGAAGAATTTAACTGAACTAAAAAGGTACTTCAAAAAGTTAAAAAAGAACATAATTCTTGATTAAATATTTGAAATATATTTAATTACTGTTAGTTTGCCATAAGAAACGGTTTGTCGTTGCCGTTTCTCATCCGATAAGCCCTGCCATTGGGGGGGGTCCCCGCAGAGGCTACGTCTCTGGTGTTCTCTAATATGCCGTAACTCAGGACACCTGACCAGAGGGTCTTGGACGATTCGTTCCCCCCAACAAATTACCTGTGGCTCGGTAGGCGTGGCTTCTGTGAGCCACTCCCGTGCTATTGATCCTCTCCTTTTTGCCTTCACCAACAGGCGAGGGGTGAACCGCGACTTAAAATCGTGTACACTTCCACTTTCATTTCCAAGTAGAAGACAATAGATGCCAATAGATTATCTAATGAATTCCAAAGTAATTCCAAATAATTCCAAAGACGGTGTACACCTAATTCCAATCGCGACTCGTCAACAGGTATTTCCGTACTACATTACCTGAAACCAGGTGTGTTGGTATGAGAGGGGGTTCAAGGGGTTCCCCCCACCCCCATACATGTAACAGTTCAATTTTTCTTATGATTTTCTTTTCATCACTGCGTACTAGTTTATGTAGGTATACCTAAATAAATCAGTTGCTTAGTCACCGAACCCCCCCCCCTCTTTTTTTTTAAATGATATTGATGTGAGAAGGAGATACACCAGAAGGTCCATCCCCTAAAGACCTGTATGGGCTGGCCCCTCCATCGTGAAAAGAACAGAGTAGAAGGAAAAGAAGCCGGGATCACGAGCCAATCTCAGAAACTTAGATACAATTCAATATCCAATTTACTAAGGTTTTAGGGGCTTCGAGCAGTGGTAAATTCTCCGCGCGATAAATTAGGTTAAATTTATCTCCCACTTAATGAAAATAATTGACTATAAATTATAATTTTTACAATTTCATTGTGGGTCAAAAATATTTTTCAACACATATGTATTTCTCACCGCACTCACACCATGTGCAGCACCTGGTCCACCCGCTCAGACCAGCCAGACCGGCCATTCCTTGTACAACCATCATAGACGGTACCACCACGCACCACTTCCAGTTGGGTCAAATCCGCACTCAAAAATGTGTCACCAGCTCTTGGACTAAGAGCTCAAGAAAAGATCGAACTGTTTTTTTATAAACTTATTTATTAACTCTATACCTGGATGGTAGAGAAAAATCATTTTCTTTTTGTATACCGACAACCGAGGGGTGAACCGTGATTGGAATTAGTTGTACATGTCTTTGGAATTATGTGGAATTATTTTGGAATTCATTAGATAATGCCCCATCATATTTTGTCTTCTACTTGGAAATGAAAGTGGAAGTGGAAGTAGGTGTACACGAGAATAGGTCGCGGTATTATATTATACACTCGTCACTCAAAGCTCGCAAAAATCATCACTTTTTCCATACTTCTCAACGCATATATTAATTGGAGCTAACTCGCTACCAGGAAGGAAGCCAACGGAATAATTGGGACTTCATTGTGCCGAATCTGCCAGACGCCGATAATTCCATACAGGCGCATCTGGAAATCCCAAGATTGGTGCCTGAATTATAAGCGGGGTCCAGCTGACGGAAGGAAGGATAGTATATTTTAGTTTAGTATATTTTTCCCAATTTCACCTCAAATTTTGGTTGAGTTTGGACCAACAGGGACTATAATTTCCACATCCCCCCCCCCGCTTAATTTTTGTATTGTTGCCCTTTTGGGGGCCCAGGGATGATGTATACAAATTTTGGTTGAGTTTGGACCAACTGGGACTATAATTTCCACATCTCCCCCTCCCCCAGCTTAATTTTTGTATTTTTACCATTCTGGGGGCCCATAGCTTTTCATATGCATATTCCGGCCCTCCTGCAAGCTTTGTTCACCGAAATTTTAATTCGAATCCTATTTATATGTACCTATAATCTTTTTTTAACAGCCAATCTCTTTTTTTTAGACTGAATTTCCTGAAAATGATATTCTTCCCGAAACATCAGAAGCCATCATCTCATCCCTCCGAGGAATTCTACGAAAACGAAACAACTCCATCTATAGTCCAGCATCCAAAAGAATCTCCATTCATTTGGTTAGTTATTCATGCTCAATTGAATAAAGAAATAATTTTTTATTTCTATATATAAATATATTGGGTGTATATTTTATCTTTGTTTTTATATCTATCATACATATTATAAAATTGAAAGTTTTTGCCGAGAGTAGCAGAATTTTTATATATTGAAGGAGACAATAAAAGAGTGTGTCTTCTGCTGGAATTATAAATTTTATTTATTTATAACGAGACTATAGTTTCGAGGGCTTTGCCCTCTTCATCAGTCTATTACAATGTATTCACAGGAATTAATTTATGAATGAAAGTATTACATTTTTCATGTGTGGCAAAGCCCTCGAAACTATAGTCTCGTTATAAATAAATAAAATTTATAATTCCAGCAGAAGACACACTCTTTATTGTCTCCTTCAATACATATTATATATATTTTGTTAAATTATAAATTAAAGGAGACAATATAAAAGATTGTGCATCTTCTGCTGGAAATTTTTTTTCTCTCTTATATTGTCTCCTTTAATTTATAAAAATTCTGCTTCTTTGAAAGTATCGCGCCTTTTGGTTTGAGGGTTGTGAGGCCTCAAGGCAGAATTAATCAAATGTGCTGGTTTCGATTAACTAGTCTTAATGCTAGACATATTTGATATCTTGTAGAAAGAATAGATGAATGCAAAGGAAGCTTTCTTCAAAGGCTATTAGATAATAAAGATATTAGTTGAGTTGATCAGCTGGGTGGAAGCAATCAATGGAATTTGGCGGTGTGTATCCCGGTTGAAGCTCCAAACTGCCTAGATATGTTTCTCTGTAGGTACTTGGTTGCCCAGAGAATGTGGAAGTACGTGTGGTAGAAGCCGTGGGTTACTGTCAATGATGAATAGTAGTAAATCCTTGGATAGAAAGAAAAATAATTAAAGAAAGTAACATGTGGATAATTAATTTGAACATGAGAAAAATAACGGAATACACTCATCTTGGATCCAATACAAAAGCTTATAATAAATTATAGAATGAATTTAATTGAATAACCATGTCTCAATATAAATTATTTTACATATATACCTATATATGTTAAAAAATGAATAACTAGGTCTCAATTTTTAAATATAAAAAACCCTAACGTAAGACATTATGGGCTTTGTAATGTGGAGGCGTTGCTCCTATGAAAGGTGCATTGGAAAGAAGGTGCAAGGTGTGTTTGTATGGGCTGAGGACGACGGGGTGGGGGATGCGATCTTGTTTAACCAGCTAAGAGATGTTGGGCGTTAAAGGGGAATGTTTTCTCTCAAGTTAACGTGCAATAGAAATTGATGCCAATTTTGAACACGGCTTCTCTCGGCAAAAAGAAACTTTCAATTTAATATTAAATTATGTTTTTCATTTTTTATTTATTTTCTTGTGAAAATTAAAGCATGTAATGTTATTGTAATTAAATTGATCTAAAATTGTACATTGAAGGGGCTAGATGTGGCCCTACAGATACAATGTTTTTTAATAAATCAAATATTTATCAAAAAAAGATTAAAAATGAAGGGGCAACCGTAACTAAATACTTCTCCATCGATTGGTGGCAAAACGAAATTTATGAACAATATAGTTACGGAGATATTAAATTCCAAAGATAGGTTTTTCAGACTCTTATACATTGCACTATACGGGATATCGGAAAGTTTACATACATATTTAATTATAATTAAGAAAAACCCTTCTTACCATTCTTATATAAAACTAAACCAACATTAAACAATAACTAATACATATTTTAAGAAAATTTTAATTCATAGTTACAACACAGTTTCTGGGATAATAATGAATAAATAATGAAAAAGCTCAAGCTTGAGTTGTCTATCATAAAAGAATTTAGTCTTTTTGATTTTAAGTCGATTCCTCCATGTCTTCAGCAATGGTTACCAATAATAATCGAAACGTCAAAAACCTAATGTAGAATGGTTATTCCTCAAGTAATAGATGAGAATCGATCATTATTTTTGAATTAAAGTCAACATGAACTGCAAATCGCAAGTGATATCTGATTAATAATAAAGGAATAAACATATTAATATTTCAAATGAATTTTGATAAGGTTTAGCAACGATCCGTTTGCAGTTTATTTTTATTATTAAACGATATAACCAATTAAAAGAAAGAATTTAATTTTTAGGACAAATTTTAGGATTTTAGTCGAAATATTTTTTATATTGCGAGCTGATTTTTTGAAAAACATTTCAACTATTTTCAAAAAAAAGATGCTCAAATCTTTAGTTTTAGATATGACCCATGTTTATAAAGCACCTTAGAATATCAATAATTTAATTGCTAGATTGATATTTTTTATTTAAAATTCGCCATCATTTAGGGATAATTTCTCTGTTTATGAAGTGAATTTTATTATATTTTCATAAATATAATCTACTCTTTTCAGTTAATAAAAATGCGTATTCATATTTACCATATTATAGACAAGCCCGTGCCTGAGTATAAGGCCGCCTGCGTGCAAGTGTGTATGGCCCCCTCCAAGATAACATCATATAAATAACTCTAAAACGGCTTACCAAATCAAAAAGATATCCATTAGACAAATTAAAGCTCTTTAAATTACGCGTAAAATGATAACAATTTCAAAGTTTCATTTTAATTGGATAATGGTAACCCGTGCCGCAATGAGGTTGAAGTTTTGAAAAAATGCAATTTTTTTGCAAAAAATCGCAGTTATTCCTTCATAAAAATAATTTTTAAGAAAAAAATAAAGACCGACTTCAAAAAATTAAATGCAACAAATAAAATACACTAAAAGGTATAAAATAATTATTATCTTATTTAGTTACAACTAAACGACGAAATATTAACATGAAATTGCTTTTTGAAGTCGGTACCAAACAAACTATACCTATAAGCGAGCGTACCCGCCAAACGTACTAAGTAAGATCCGTCGAGTGCGATTCATAAAAGGTACTATATGTTTGGCACCAACTTCAAAAAGTAATTTCATGTTAATATTTCGTCGTTTAGTTGTAACTAAATAAGATAATAATTATTTTATACCTTTTAGTGTATTTTATTTGTTGCATTTAATTTTTTGAAGTCGGTTTTTATTTTTTTCTTAAAAATTATTTTTATTTTTCTCTTTTAGTGATGTTATTAATAGTGATCCTATCATCAGAACTTGACCAAATTAATATGACACCATCCCTAAGACACCCCCTTTCGGATAAAAAAAGAACCATCGAAATCGGTTCATAAACAAAGAGGTTAGGTCTAAACAAACCTAATAAAAAAGGTCTAATACCTATGAAAAAAAAAACGAAAAAAAATGGGACCAATCGGAAGCTAGACTGGACCCAATGCAAAAAATTTTTTCAAAATCGGTTGACAATTGGCGGAGATATGAGGTAACATAGGCACAAAAAAAAAAAAAAAAAAATCAGTCGAATAGAGAACCTCCTCCTTTTTTGAAGTCGGTTAAAAATGAAAACCATCGCTCATCCTAGAAACTTGATTGATTCCTGTCTCATTCTCTAGAAAATTATATTGACTTGAACCACTTTTTTGATAAAACCAGCATTTTCCATGACAGAATATGATCCGAACCCTCAAAATTGTCATGGGAAATGCTGGATATCTATATATCTAAGAGTTTTATAAAAAAAAAGTGGTCCAAATAAACGTTCAAGACAGGAATTAAGTTTCTAGGATGAGTGATGGTTTTCATTTTATGAAGGAAATACTACGATTTTTTTGCAAAAATTGCAGTTTTTCAAAACTTCAACATCATTTTGCGGCACGGGTTACCATTATCCAATTAAGATGAAACTTAGAATTTGTTATCATTTTACTCGGAATCAACGAGCTTTAATTTATCTTATCGATATATCTTTTTGATTTGATAAGCCGTTTTAGAGTTATTCAAGAAAAACTGAAAAACCCCAAAAATTTGCTCACTTTGAGGCGCCCGCAATTCAGATTTGGGGGAAAACTTAGGGTAGTAATATTGGAGAAAGATGTTCTTCTATGTCTATTTAGGAAAAATTCAACGTACTTATACATATAAAAAATATTATTTAAAATAAAATTATATGCTCAAATATTAATTTTTATAGTTTTATTATATAATAGTTTTTTGATTAAATAATGAAAAAATCAAAAGCACAAACATTTTTTTGGTTCTCATTGCAATTTATAGTATATAAAAACCCCGTGCTTCAAGTCGAATACGCTTAGTCTTATTTGCATTCAAGGGTTATATAGGTAGGAAATGACGAAGGGCCCAGAGCCGGCCCAGTACTGCGCCAACCCTTGTTTTGCTTGGCCCTAACCTGCGAGCCCGCTTGGGCCCGACACTGGCTGGAAGCTGGGATGATAACAACGGCCCGGGCTGGGCCGAGGAGGCTGGCTCAATACAGAATTCTAGCCTGGCCCAGACCGGGCAGTAAACGTCGGCCCAATACTGAATTCTAGCCTGGGCCAGAGTGGGCATCAAGCATTGGCTCGATGCTGGATCCTTGGTCTATACTAGTGATTTAAATATTTAAATTTTTTTTCTTTAAAATTTTAAAATCTTATAGAATCTTGAAATCAAAAATTAAAATTAATATAATTAAATATAGCTTTTTATTTTTGTATTAATAACTAATTATTATAAATGGGAATGAAATAAGAATTGTTTAATTAAGGATTAATATTTATTTATTTATTATTCATGACTTTTGCCTTATTCTGGCCAGTCTCAGCGTACATGTTACATCATTTACATTTTTTATAATAATTTTTAATATTCTAATGGTGTTTGTATTAATGAAATTATTTATTTATTTATTTAGATAATTTTACGGACTAGTAGTCCACTTACAAAAAAAGAGATTCATATTCTCTGTACACAAGTCAAGCATGCATTTACATCATGAAAATTTGCACAAAATTATAATATATAAAAACAACATCAAATTTATATAAAACAAATTTAATAACAATATTAAAAATAAATTAAATTAAATTAATTAAAGTAATAAAATTAAAATCAATTGAATCAAATCAAAAAAAAAAAGATTGAAATTCTCAACAGTCAATTAAGAATTTCAATTTTTTTTTTCACGTTGTGCTCGGCCGCCCTCTCTGTCTTTCGCGCCAGATAAAAATAGGCTGGTTGCACGTATAATTTTTATCTTGTCTTGTGACTCGCTGTACTTGGTCATCAAAAAATCTGAAATCATTATTATAATAGTTTATTGAAAATGTGAAAAATATAATTACTTTGAGTAATTTTTTTTCAAATGATATTAACTTACCATTCATCGTTTTGAAAAATTGAGTAGATGAAAATTTTTTTTCCGATTCCATTTACTACTCTGCCACATGCACTATACTGCAATTGGATTGTTTTGCCAATCAATTTTTTTAAGATGGCTGAAACATCCGATTCGTAGCTCCGTGATCCAAATGTTTCCAATCGAAAAATATCTTTCTGTAAATTATACAAAAAATAAAACATTAAAAGATACAATAAAATCAATCGAATGGTATACTCATGCTAAAAAAATACATTAATATCAAATGCATACCAGTGCTTTCTCTTTTTCGATGTCATTTTTTAGAATTTCATCGAATTCTAAAAATTTATCCAGATTTAAAGTTTGATCTCATTTTGCAACCATATTATGTTATCAATTATATGCTTCTGGCATATATTTACATATTACGATTTTAGCAGTTTCATCATATGTTAACCAAGAATTAGGCTTAACATAATTTCTTAGATTGTTATTTAAAAAAATAATCAACTTATATTTATCAGTTCTAAAAAAATACAACAAATATTTAAAATACAAATCAATAGGAGTTTAGATCAGTTGGAATAAAAAATGATCATTTTATAATTACCTATTCACGTAGAGATTTTATCCAATTTAAATAATCTGTTTATAATATTATAGCTTCCAGGTAAGGTTAGATAATCATATTCCAACTGCCGGCCAATCAGATGAAAGAAGCCGCTTTTTTCAAATCATATGAATATGATTCTATTATTATTTTAACTTGAAATTTCCGAGTAAAAGTCGTAATATCAAGATGTATAATATATATATATATATATATTTTAATCCTATATATAATCTAACTTGTAATTGGTCATAATCTTTCATTTTATTATTATTTGTTTTTGTGCATTAAAATACTTTAATTTTCAAAAATTATCTATAAAATATATTGAAATGTTAATAATTTTAAATTATATTAGGTTTGAGTTGGTGGTGTTTCACATGAGCTAACAACTCGAAATATAGTGTGTAATTTTTTAAAATCCTT
Source organism: Forficula auricularia (assembly GCA_024734495.1). Classification (NCBI taxonomy): domain Eukaryota; kingdom Metazoa; phylum Arthropoda; class Insecta; order Dermaptera; family Forficulidae; genus Forficula; species Forficula auricularia. Next base: position 53,119 of record JALMQS010000131.1, on the reverse strand, counting down.
TTTATTTCGCTCTCTGTGAAATTTACCAAGATCCCCTGGATAGATAAATACTTGGTATCGAGCCTACCTTTAACTAGAAATTGTCCCTAATATATTTTGGGGCCAACAGTGGTCCGCAATAGAAAGATGAATAAAATAAAAATTTTCAAATCGTTAAAAATATTATTATTTTTTTTTGGAACGAAGTGAACTTATGGGACGCCTCGGGGTGGTACCCTAGTCTGTGAAAAGTGTCCGTAACGTTAAATAAAAACAAGCGAGCCAATGCTCATGCGCGCGCATCCACTCAGCCACTCTGGGGGCGGGGCCTCTGGCTTGCGCTCTGGTCGGGAATCGATGCTGTTCGATGTTGAATCTTTCGATTCAACAGGTATTATTTCATTACCCTCCTCTACCTCTCTGCTTCTATTTATCGAAATAATCCTCTTTAAAAATTTTATTAATTTAATAGACAGAATAATAGAATTCAATAAAATGGCATCGAATTCAGAGACAGAACATTCAGAACATTTCGTTATTCAGCAACAAATAACAAAGGTGTGCTTACTTAATTAATAAATAAATGAAAATGAAATGAAAATAAATAAAAGAATATTGCAATAATTCTACTAATTTATTTATTATATTTCCAGCTAATAGAAGAAAATAATCAATTAAAAAAAATCTACTAAAGGTAAGCGTTATATATTAATCGTGGGTGTATGTGTAAAATCCCCGTGAATCCCTAATTGATTTCATAACTAATTCCTATAATTTATTTATTTATTTAATTAATTGAATTTTATTATTTATTTATTCTATTTAAGGAAATAAAAATTAAAGAAGAAGAAAAAATTCCTTGGAATTTGATTTCCAACGAGGATTTGATGAATTATTATTAAAATATCTAAGATTATTTATTTATTTATTATTAGAGTATCTATTAGTTAGATATTTATATAATATACTGAGTAAAACATTGTATAAATTCATATACTGTTTTTTCTCAAATTCAAAAATATTTCCAAACAAGTTTGTTCAGTACCCACCTCTCCATCCCCTCCTCGATTAGCACTCATGGATTTAATTTTAACATTTTTTTATTTTATTTTCTTTGAAGGAAAGAAATACGAAAAAAAGCCGAGTACCAAAAAAGGTATCGGGAGCGTGAAAAAAAAAACAAGGTACGGTATATAATTTATATACCGTATATTATATATATTATAATATTTTGCAGTGTAATTTTAAATACGACTGTAAAGTTAGTAGACATCAGACGAGAAATTAATGATTTTATAATCAATTTCAGTATCGGAGAAAATATAAAAAAAAAAACAAGTAGGCAATATCAACAAGAGTATCGACAAAGAATAAAAGAAAAAAATACAAAAGATCCAAGGTATGGTATGAAAATTATATACATTTTTAATAAATTTATTATTACCATTAATAACTGTAATTAATTTTAGTACTTACTACTATCGATGCTGTTTTCTCGAGATATTTGGCAAAAATCGAATCACAAATATATATATCTTATTTTAGTTACCATAAAGCTATAGTTTCTATGATAGAACATAATTAGGCTTAATTATTATTATTCATATAAATACCTGTTTCTTTTTGTATATTATTATTATTATATATTATATATTTTTATAAATCATTGTAAATAAAATAAAGGTGTTAAGATAATTTTATAAAGTAGTTTCTTTGCTTTTTATCGATAAAAATCATAATAAAAAATGTATACCCGAATAATTATTTTTCTTTATACCTAGAATAGAACTTAAAATTAATATTTTTATAATAAGGAACTTCGTTCCTATCCGGTGTCCTACGACACAGATCGACTTTTTTTTATTTTAAGAAAATTTCTTTTGAATTTTCAAAAAGCTTGAAATTTTCAAAAGGGTTAAAAAAAATTTCATAATCAGGAAAAATTATTTTCGGAAATTCCAGAAATGTTCACTTTGTTTTTTAACACTTTTTTGAATTCTTTTTTGAAAATTTCAAATTTCTTTTGAAAAATTCAAAGAAATTTACAAACTTTTGTTATATATGGATATATATATTATTTTTATTTATTAATTTATAACTGCTTTACGTTTTTTATAGAATATAACAATATTTTTTATGCCAAATTATAATTTATAAATATTTTATAATAACTAAAAATAATGATAATTTCTAATATTTTCTATTAAATTATAAACATTCATTAAAAATATTCATTAAAAAATATATATATATCAATTCATATAATTTTTTTTTTATTTTTAATAATATAATTGTTATTTATTTATAAAATCGAAAAATTAGCTTTTCAATCTAATTTATACTATAATTATCTTAAAAATATTTATTTAGGAATATATCTGAATATAATAAATCGGTTGCCGAGCACGGGCCGAAGATTGGCTCAACACCGAACAACCCAGGCTCGGCTGCCCCACACTGACCCGAATGTAGGCCAATACTGATAAAGCAGAGCCTTGGTTGCTCAGCACGGGCCCAAGATTGGCTCAACACCGAACAACCCAGGCTCGGCTGCCCTACACTGACCCGAATGTAGGCCAATACTGATAAAGCAGAGCCTTGGTTGCTCAGCACGGGCCCAAGATTGGCTCAACACCGAACAACCCAGGCTCGGCTGACCCACACTGACCCGAATGTAGGCCAATACTGAAAAAGCAGAGCCTCGAAGTTGCCCAGCACGGGCCCAATATTGGCCCCTTCGTTCAAGCCTGGCAGCTCCGGCATGGGAGCTGCATAAGGCACCGGACGTTTGGGTTTAAAAACGGGTTTGGCTCCCGTCTGTAGATATAATTGAGCTTTAACCTTTGTACAACAACCCAAACCAGGTTCAAAGACTTGTGAATATTTTTCTTGAAGCTCTTTAATAATTGATTCTGTATTATTAAGATTGATAGAATAGCTCTGATTTAAAGAACCATCACAAATTTGATTAATTGGAACATCCCAAAATCCTAATAAATCTATCATATCGATTCCTAAAATATTTATATCATTATTCCTTATAATGAATAATTGACCATTGACCTTTTTGTTTTCAAAAGTAAAGGTACATAGAAAGTTCCCAAGGAAATCTATAGTTTCTCCTGAAGCTGATTTTGCGATATGTGAAGTTTTATTATACTGCGGTCTGTCTAAACATTTCCAATTTTTTATCGATATTAACGAGATATCTGATGCCGTATCAATTTGAAATTTGATTGGTTTGTTATTAATTAATATAGTTATAAATTTGCGCTTACTTAGAAATGGTGAGTCCTGTAACGAAAAGACCATATTAAGTTGAGTGAGCGTATTATCTTCACTTTTGTAGACTTCTTCAGCTGGCTCAGTACCTATACAATTATTTTTAAATGGCGTATATCGCTTGTATCGGGGACAAAATCCCTCTTTATGCCCCATTCCATTACACGTTCTGCATTTATGCTGGGAGTACGGGCAAAACCGGACATAATGCATTTGGCCACATAACCAGCAAGGGTAAGATGGAAAATTCGATTTAGTATTCGTATTTTTATAAAGTTCTGACTTTGACCCTTGATTTATTTCACGTCGGTTGTTTCTTGAGAGTACGCCATATACTTCCTTTTGTTCACCCTTTGCTCTAAATTCTATTAAATTTGAATCATGTTTAACATTTTCAAATCTCTGGCATTCTTCAATAATCGTCTCAATCGTCATCTCTGGGTGTGAATCCATTTTTGCTAAAAGATGAGTACGGATTTCAGCTTCTCCAGGAGCCTGCAAGCCGCAAACAAAAATAAGGCACTTGAATTGGTCTACTGAGATATTTTTAAAACCGAATTTTTCACAATTAGCATTGACAGTTGCTCCATATGATGTGAAAGAATCTCTTGGATTTTTTTTGTTTTTAAACAATTATATCTCTTTTGAAACGTTGATATTGATCGACCAAAATGTTTAGTTAACTTTTTTATGGTTTCATCAAAAGAAAAATCTGAGGGCTTATGTGGTAAAATAATATCTGAATAACGTTTAAATACGGTGTTACTTAACTTTGATATCAAAATCCGAACTCGAGTCTCCTCCTTCAATATAGTTCCTTCTTTTCTGAATATATCTTCAAACCGGCTGATCCAAATATCAAATGTATTATTATTTTCTGGATCATAATTAAATTCCGTTACACGCTGGGAAATTGAATCGATAAGCCGTTCATTACCATGTTGAGTCGTTTGTAATGTCTTCTCTAGAAGTTCTTTCACTTGCTCAAATGTAAATGCTTGACCTTCCATAATCCTCGTCGCCAGTTGTTATGTTCTTATTCGAATAGTTAAATAAAAGGACTAGGCGTAAATGTAAACAAAACCTTTATTTGCGAGACACCAAAACAAAACAATAATAATAAAATAAACATCAAGCGTCTCCATGGTTACCGCCATTAGATTCCATCATTAACTTAACAATAAGCACAATGGCTTGGAAACGATCCGGTAGTATGTGTGTGTCCATAAATGACAGATTTCGTAGTGTCAGTGGTACAGTCACGTTAGAAAAACATAATTTAAAATTTTAGTTCCGTTCAGATTTAGGAATAGAGTGGTTACGAGGCTGAGACTTTTTGTGTGGATTGTCGCGAAAGAACCTCCTTAAGTGAGAGGGTGGAGATCGTAGGTGTTTAAAATTTACTGCTTATTTAGAATTAACATAAGAAATTATTGATTATATTTATTTATTTATTTTTCAATACTCGAAAGGTAGGAAATCTTTATTTTTTTACTTGGTTGGTAACATTGAAATTAGAATGCGATTTGCACTTAAATATTAAACAAAATAATTAATTTCAATTCAAAAAATGTTTCTAAATCTTATCTTTGTATTTATTTATTAATTTTCATTATATAGAATGTTTCATGACACTTTAATGTAGTTGTTTCGCGACAATTCTAGCAAAAAGTTAACGCTAGAGTAACACTAGAACAGACAATAAGGATTCATAGTTCATAAGCCCAAAACTTTTTGCTGTTTATGTACCACTACTAGCCAATCCCGTGCTCGTATGACAAATTTGGCACCATTGTAAGAGATTGAATATTTTTATATTAAAATGACAGATAAAATACATTTTAAATTTCTATAAAACTCGTTTTGTTATTTTTTAACAAATGTAATCAACGCCTAAGTACGTTACACCTTATGAAAATTATAATTTTGAAAAAATCTAGCGCATGCATCTTTCGCTGGTTAAATAAATGCGCTGTTGCCAAATTGTTTTTAGTCTAAATTTGTTTTATACATTTTTCATTATTTATTCCTTATTATCTCAGAAACTGTGTTGTAACTATGAATCAAAATTGTCTTAAAATATGTATTGGTTATTGTTTAATGTTGGTTTAGATTTTTATAAAAATGGTAAGAAGGGTTTCTTAATTATAATTAAATATGTAGTTGTAATTTCTTGAAACACTTGAGAATTCGGATCATATCCTGTCATGGAAAATGCTAGATATCTATAAATCTAAGAGTTATATCAAAAAAGTGGTCCAAGTAAACGTTCAAGTTAACATAATTTCCTAAAGAATGAGATAAGAATCAAGTTGCTAGAATGACTGGTTTTCATTTTATGATGGGAAAAACTGCGATTTTTTGCAAAAAATTACAGTTTTTAAAACTTCAACACCCACGGGTTACAATTATCCAATTAAGATGAAACTTTGTTTGAATTTACTCTAGTTTAAAAATATATAGGGTGGCCTTTGTCGAAAACGTCCTCCTTCATCGTCAAAATTGGAAAAATTCGAAAAAAGTGTAGGTTCTTGGGGTTTGCGTAAACAGACAAAATACGCCAATATTCAACTAGCGCTTGAGCCCGAACTGTTGGTCGAAGAAAAAAACCTTAAAAAGGGGAAGTTATGCGATACTTGGTTCTGTATTTCTTCGCAATATATTTTGAATTTCTCTTCAAAAGCAAATACAAAGAACAAAGAATATCAGATTTGTACGCCACGTAGCCTAGTAGACATAATATTTACAAATATGTATTCATTTGATACGATTACGTGAAATTTTAATCTAATTTCAGATTTAGTCGGAATTCAGAACCAAACCTAATTTATAATGAACGTCAAAATTGTATGCTGCCATCTAGCAGAAAGAAGTTAAATAGCTCGAAATTAGTTCCAAATTTCGTACCACTTTTTATCCAACTTTGAGGGCGGTTATTTGAAAACACAGTCTTAAATAACCAGATTTTTATAAAGCACCTTCCTGATAATAAGTGTGTTTCGGGCCGCACATAAAAGCTAAGCGGGCCGCAGGTTGAGTATGGCTGCTCTAGAACTACCATGAAGGAGCATTTTTTCGACAAAGACTACTCTATAAAGTTTTAAACTAAATTAAATTTGCTACAATTTAAACAAATTGTCATCTTAATTGGATAATGGTAACCTGTGCCGTAATGAGGTTGAAGGTCTTTTGAAAAAATACAATTTTTTGTAAAAAATCGCATTTTTTCCTTCATAAAATGAAAACTACTCATCCCAGAAACTTAATTTCTCTCTCATAGTCTAGGAAACTTTATTGACTTGAATGTTTATTTGGATCACTTTTTTATTAAAAATCTTAAATCTACAAATATCCAGCATTTTTCATGTAAGCGTGGGTGGATTGGACGATTTCAAATATATAGGCACCAAGGATTTTATTTTATTAGGTAAGGCAGGCCGGATAACTCGCTAACGAAAGAAAAGTTATTCTTTTTAAATAGAATTTCAAATAATTTTTATAAATATTTTGTATTTAAAACAGACAGCGAGATTCTAAATATAAATTTAAATTTATATTTAGCTACATTGTCTTTTGTCTTCGCTATTGTGCACGTGAAAAAAACGCCTGTCAAAAAACTTTTGAATATCCTTAAAACTCGTACTTTTTTCGATTTTTTCCCCATTTTGACCTTGAAGGAGCACGTTTTCGACAAAGACAACGCTATACATTTTTAAACTCGATTAAATTTGCTACAATTTAAATAATGTTTCATTCTAAATGAAGAATGGTAACGTGAGGTTGAAGTTTTGAAAAAATGGAATGTTTTTCAAAAAATCGCAGTTTTTCCTTCATAAAATGAAAACTACTTATCCTAGAAACTGGATTCTTATCTCATTCTCTAGTAAATTTTGTTGACTTGAATGTTTACTTGGACCACATTTATAGATATTTTCCGAACAGGATATAATCCGAATCCTAAAAAGCGTAATGGAAAATGCTGGATATCTATAAATCTAAGAGTTTTATGAAAAAAATGTTCCAAATAAAAGTTTAATTCAACAAAATTTTTTAGAAAATGAGACAGGAATCAAGTTTATAGGATCAGTAGTTTTCATTTTAGGAAGGAAAAACTACGATTTTTTTCAAAAATTCAAACTCATGTTATCATTCTCTAATAAGAATGAAACTTTATTGAAAAGTAGCAAATTTAATCTAGTTTATAAATGTATAGAATGGTCTTTGTCGAAAACGTGCTTATTCAAGGTCAAAATGGTGAAAAATCGAAAAAAGTACGAGTTTTAGGAAATTCAAAAGTGAACCCGGGGGCTGTTTTTTGACAGGCGCTTGAAAGGGTTCACCTAAACTTAAATAAATGAAATTGTTATCATTTTACGTGTAATTTAAAGAGCTTTAATTTCTATGTAGAAGATATCATTATGATTTGATAAGCCGTTTTAGAGTTATTCAAGAAAAACTGAAAAATCTCCGAAATTTTCTCATTTTGAGGCGCCTAGAAAAATTTCCAGAAAACAGATTTGGAGGAAAACTTAGGGTAGTAATATTGAAGTATCAATAGATGTATTCAAGCAATAAAATCTTTACCAGGAATTATTTCCTGTTTATGCCATTTTTTCACGTAATTTGCCTAGACTAATATTTAATATTTATTTATTTATTTATTAAATTTTCAATCTATTATTTCTTTTTAGAGCCACAAAATGGAGACTACCCTTTTAGATTTGCCAAGTGAAGACATTTTTGACCCGTTTGTGTTCCAATATTTGGATATCCGGGATCTGTTGAATTTATCAGAAAAAAACCAACGCGTATAGAATATTCAGTAAAAAAATATTTAAAAAATTTAAAAGAAATTCTGATGCAATTTTTGAGAGACAATTTTCAATTTTACATGAAAATTGTAGAAAATTATTCAAAATAAATTTTAAAAGATGTACCTAATATATAATCATTTATAAAAAAAACCTCAGTCTTAATTTAGGGCCCATTTGCAATTAATAATATTTACTTTTAAATTATCAGACTATTTTATAAGAAATATCAGCCTAGTCATTTTCATAAGGTCGTAATAGTTTAAAATCCCGACTTAGTACGACCTTCACATATCGAGGTTCCTAATGAAATTAATATTTTGATAATATAATGTATTAATAAACAAAACATGATAGGGTCGACATCCAATTTCTATACATAACTATTTTTAATAAAAAATTAAAAGTTATTAATTTTACTACATAAATGTAGTTATCGAGTTTCAGGGTAAATATATTACCAATCGATAGTATAATATAAAATATTTTTAAAATAAATCGAACCCGAGTGCCAGTAACAGCAATCCGGGCCACCTGGCTCACCTGCAGGATGCGAACCTCTCTGACATATGTACACGCGTAAAATATTTTACTCAAAGATTGTTATCTTAATTTGTAAAATTTCGCGATCTAGTGCCGAGGGGGTGAAAAACAACCCTTCTGACATATAATTAAAAATATTCCATTCCATCGGATTTAATAGATGACACCATCTTATGATTTTCTAATATTTATTTTGTTAGATTTTTTCTAACATATATGATAGATGTGATGCCCGAGTAAACTCTTCCCCAAAGTAATATAATTTTATTTTCAAATATTTATATTTCTATTATTTCTTTTATTAGTTTGTATTTGTGATTGTCCATAAAATCATTTACTAAAATATGCGCGATAAAATTTTTAAAAGTTTTATCTACTCTTATTAAACGAGCAAAAATTCTTTTTTATATTATATTTGTTTGTATATATATGTATATATATTTGTATCTTAGTTCTATTTTTAAAGAGATCTGGCTAGGTCTGGACCTCGACACATTTAATATTAATGGATCTTTTCTTTATTAAAGTAATTATTGACGAGAACGAGCTTTTCATTCGATTCATTCATGAGTCTGATGCATGTGTTGCAAAATAGTTTTTCTAGTATCCTCATTTCCACGAAACCACAAATTTCACTCACTTGTTTGAGCCGCTAAATTTACACTCATGTTATTCTTTTGCCATTGAATAAGTTTGCGATTTACTTTATGGATGCAAATGGAAATAGCCAGTTTCTTGCAAAAAAACAAGTTTACTATATCTATATACTATATTGCTGTACATTTCTGGTTTCGTGGGAATGAGAATACTAAAAAAACTAACTAAAAAATAAATGTTTTTGACTGAAGTATAACCGAATTTTCATTCACTTTAAATTAATACTAACAATATTGATATATTTTTATAGGAAATTTTATTATGCATTTTTTTTCTAAATGAAGACAAATTTGTATATTTTTTAAATTATTCTTATTTATTAGAAATTTGATTAAGAATTTGTTTATTTGTATCTTGCATATTTATATACAACAAATAAAACTCAACGACGCACCTAAATTTTCAAAAAGTTTTATATTCCCTCTCATGAATTTTTAGTTCTTATTTCCTCCATTGCCCATAGAGGCGCTACAGATCTTGTATCGGCTCAGTTAACATTGCTTCTATAACCTGTAAACTCCTGATGATGGACTAATATATTGAGTTTGTATAACCCTCTTTGAGTTTTATTTCATTCATTGTGAAACTACACACCCTTTACTTTATTAATTAAAATTTAGAATCACTATTTATATTTGTATTTTTACAATTCGCTAGACAACAATTCGAAAAAACCCATTTTTAGTCTTTATTCAAAGGTTATTAGAGGAAAATGCAGAGGCAAATTTGCCAAATTCAACCGCATACAACGCTGCGGTCGTTTCTCTTATCCCCTCCAAAATCACTGCACCCAGCCAATACTCTTCGACTAATATGCAAATTCCATATGAAAAATTCGACTCATGTTAGGGACCAGATTTTTATAATTATAATATAAATGTTATCTCTATTAGACAGAAAATGGAACATTTTAAATAATATATCAGAAGGGTTGTTTTTAACCCCCTCGTGAATCGAACCTGAGAATCAAAAAATACAAGGTAGTCATTTGGTCCAGATTGCAATTTTTGGAACTCGCCTTTGATTTTCCAAGACTTGAACAGAACCCTTCTGACATATTTTAAAAAATTAACGTTTCCATCTCGAATCTAATAGACGACATCCTTTTATGATTATATAAAGACTAAATTCTATCGGCAATTTGACCTTTATTTTATAAATAATTACCATTTTATGATAATATTACATATAAGTAATAGTAATTGGCTGTTATTTCTGTTTTCCTAAGCTCGAATTAAAAAAAAAATCAGTTGTCTGTAAAGTCGGTTTACTGACGATAGTTGAACGTGACAACGTCATAAGAAAATACTGATGGAATGGTATTTTCTTATGACGTTGTCACGTTCAACTATCGTCAGTAAACCGACTTTACAGACAACCGATTATTTTCATAAAATTCTTCGTTCAGAAAATCATTTTAAATTTACAAAGTCATTCGAGCTTGAATTTCCGACCGGATTAGTCCTACGAAATTCGATCTATTTCTAATCCAATCCTGCTCGGAAAATAAAGTTTAAGTTTATATATATAAAATATTATAATATTTAAAAATATTTTATGCATTACTATGTAGTGAATTACTTTGTTTTCTCAATTTGATTATTACTTACGATTGATATAACTCAACAAAAATGAAAACGCTGTGTGAATCTGTTATCCAAACCACCAATGAACCAAACATGGAAGAAACCACCTCTAGTTCAGTCGACTGGCAAGTAGTAAAAAAATGAAAATTCAACGAAAATCCAACCAGATACCCTACGTTCAATCCATCTGAAATCACACTTACAAATCAATATGCTCCTCTTTCAGAGACACCTGAATCAAACACAAATTCCACTCCCGAAAAGCCCACAAATCACATTAAGGTCCTGAAACCTCCACCTATATTCATCTACAATGTTTCTAATTTTGCTAAAATGACAGAAAGCATTTTACAAATAATAAACAAAAATGAATTTATTTGCAAAGCCATGGCAAATACAAACATAAAAATCAACGTCACAACAAGTGAAGCTTATAGAAATCTCACTAAATATCTCATTGAAAAAAACATATCTCATCACACTTATCAGTTAAAAGAGGACCGAGCTTTTAGAGTGGTAATCCGACATTTACACCACTCGGTGAATATCGAAGACATCAAAAGTGAATTAGCCGAGAAAGGTTTTGACGTCAGAAACATGACAAATGTAAAGCACTGGCAAACAAAAGAGCCCCTACCATTATTCTTTGTCGATCTTGAGCCCAATGACGACAATAAACTAATATACAATATCAGCTACCTGCAAAACATGAAAATTTCTATTGAGCTCCCAAGAAAAAACAAAGAAATCCCCCAATGTACCAGATGTCAATCCTTCAACTATACAAGATCCTACTGTTTCAAACCATCTAAATGCGTAAGATGTGGATCAGACCATGAATCTTCCACATGTACCAAACCGAGAAGCACTCCAGCCGTCTGTGCAAATTGCCAAGGAAACCACCCTGCAAATTATAAAGGATGCACCACCTACAAGGACCTTCAAAAAATGAGAGGTAAACCTTATCAAAAACTAGACCTATCAAAACATAATGGAAACATTAGCCAACCAGCTCAAAATATAAATACTCCAGCCCCGCCTCTCCCTTCTTTTCCTCGGCAACACTTTCAACAAAAAGGAAAATACATACGCCCACGTAGTTCGAAATGAAAACAACAACTGCCAACAAAACGATATAAACCTACAATTGACATCACTAATAAGTGAATTTAAACTTATGTTCAATCAACTACTTAATCAAAACAGCATGATTCTAAATCTGCTAACCAGCCTGATTAATACAAATAAAAATGTATAATCCTTGCAAAATTGCTCTTTGGAACGCCAACGGCCTAGTTCAACGACGCCTTGAAATTGAAATCTTTTTAATCAATGAAAAAATTGATATACTATTAGTGTCAGAAACACATTTTACAAATAAAAATTACTCCAAGATACAAGGTTATAAATGCTACTTTACTACTCACCCGGACGGTACAGCTCATGCAGGTAGAGCTATAATTATAAAAGAATCCCTACAGCACCACGAGCTCGATAAATATGAAAAAAGCCATCTTCAAGCAACTTCTGTACATGTTACGGATAAAAATGGCTCAGGAATTACAGTAAGTGCTGTTTACTGCCCTCCGAGACATAACATCACAGAAGAGGAATTCTCCACATTTTTTGAAAGTCTCGGCCCAAAATTTATAGCAGGTGGGGACTATAACAGTAAACATATACATTTTGGATGCCGGGTTACAACACCGAAAGGAAGAAGTCTATATAAGACTATAATATCAAAAGTCTATAGCACTCTATCTACTTGTAAACCAACTTACTGGCCCTTTGACCCAAATAGACAACCTGATCTATTGTCACGTCAAAAACAAATCAAAATGCCCAAAAAAGGAGAATTTTGAAATATGTATTCTAATTTTCGGTACCTACTAAATAATTAAATAATAATATCTGCCCTTCTTCACGAGATTCTCTCTTCTACTGAATTTAAACAGAATTAATAATATTTTTATTACATTCTCGAGAGGCTAAATACAATTCTTCTGACATGTATTAAAAACATATATAATAGCTCGTATTCAGTAGATTATATTCTTTGATAAGTTTTTATTTTGCCGAAAGTAGCAGAGTTGTTGATTCATAAAGAGAAACAAAGAGGTTGTCCTCTGCTTGATACAAATAAACAAACTCATGCAATTTATGTTTTGTGGTGTTCTGAATCCGAATGTGAGGTTTTCTAATCAAATTTAGTGACGGGACATTGTCAAAAATTAAAAAAGATGTAAAAAATTCATTTTTGGAGGTTTTTTGCTTATAACTCGTAAACTATCAGATTCTTTTAAATGACCTTTCTTTACAAAATAAAAGTTCATAAAATCTTCTATAAATTTCATCATTTAGTTTTACTTATGGAAGTGGTGTAGGTTTTAGGTGAAACATGATGTTAGTTAATAGAGTAAAGGGTGTGTAGTTTCACAGTGAATGAAATAAAACTCAAAGAGGGTTATACAAACTCAATATATTTTCGGATTATTAGTCCATCATCAGGAGTTTACAAGTCAATACTAATAATAATTGAACGAGTGGTCGCCATTCTTGACATTCAAATCATGGTTACCAATATAACAAAATATAACATTCAAATCTTACACAAGAAAAACACCAATGAAAATTTAAAATTTAAAAAATTTTAAAAAATTGTTTTACAAAGATTTTTCTTTTTTAATTATAAAATATATAAATGTAAATATAAGAAATCTAAGTAAATATGAATATTAATATAAATAAAAATTACAAGTATAAATATAAAGTCTTTTAGAATTAAATTAGAAAGTAAAATTACAAATTTAAGTCATAGACACAAAATTAATTATAAATATCAGTTTACAAATAAGCCTAAATAACATATAGAGATGAAGAATTAAGATAAAATATAATAGGGATAAATTAGATGAGATAAATTACAATATACAACAATTTTTGTGGTTATCTCATATATCAAAATGTCATTTATTTTAGAAGACTGAAGGCGCGTGATTTGAATTTAATTTTGATTGTAATTTGGGAAATAGTATATATTTGAGAGAGACTGGGGTTAAGTTTTTTTTTTCATCATTTAGGTTTTTTCTGCGACAAACCTTTCGAGATCAAGCTCTAGTTGAATATTGGCGTATTTTTTCTGTTTATGTTATATTTTTAAACTAGAGTAAATTCAAACAATGTTTCATCTTAATTGCATAATGGTAACCCGTGTGCCGAAATGAGTTTGAAGTTTTGAATAACTGCAATTTTTTGCAAAAAACCGCAGTTTTTCCCTTCATAAAATGAAAACCATTCATTCTAGAAACTTTATTCTCATCTCATTCTCTAGTAATTTTGTTGCGTTGAACGTTTACTTGGACCACTTTTTTGATCAAACTCTTAGATTTATAGATATCTAGCATTTTCCATGACAGGATATGATCCGAATTCTCAATGACTCATGGAAAACCCTGGATATCTATAAATCTAAGAGATTTATAAAAATAGCAGTCCAAGGTAAAGTTTAAGTCACCAAAATTTTCTAGAGAATGAGATAGGAATCAAGTTTCTAGGATGAGTGGTTTTCAATTTATGAAAGAAAAACTTCGACTTTTGCAAAGAATTGTATCAAATTTAATATAGTTTAAAATGGTATAGAGTGATCTTTGTCGAAAATGTGCTCCTTCATGGTAAAAATAGGAAAAAAATGGAGTGCGAATTTTTGGATTTGGGAAACAGAAAAAATACTCCAATTTTCAACTAGCGATTGAACCCGAAAGGTTGGTCGGAGAAAAAAAACCTAAATTATGAAATGAATTTTATTTTGAATAGGACGATTATAGACGGAAATTTGATAGTTTTCGAAGTATTCGAATTATTAATGTATTGTAGCTAGATTGTATTGATGTTTGGAGGACCTAGCCACCGAGGACTTGTGCCTCTAAGCAGGTCGAGGAATAAAGATTTATTGAATTATTGAATATTCATTGAACGAAATTCTTTAAAAATAATTAAAATACAAAGGAACAAAATACATACTACAGAAAATAAAATTATTGTAGTTTATAATATAGATTTTATTTATCATAAATGGATTACAAAAGAATGAGATCAAATGAACTTAAGATTAATAAGTCAATAGGGATAAATTATTTATTTAGTAAGGTGACCCCACTCAGTCCTCTGGAGAAAATACTCCTTTGGATAGGAGGAATTGTGAAGTCATCCTAATAGCTGAAGATAAATTGATGGATTTAAAATTTCATCTACCTTAGTAGAAATAGAAGGTTTTATAATTAATTACTAATTTAATTAATTCGGGACATAAATCATGCCAAAATTTTGGGTCAAGTTCAATCTCGTTATCGAAAATTACAGTCAAAATTTTAATTTTTGTCCCGATTAGGGTTAATAAGCTGACGACTTCACTAACAAAATCGGGATCATCTAAATATAATTCTATTTCCGTGAGTAATGGAAATTTCGAAAGATTTTCAATGACTTTTGTTTCTGGATAAATCAGAAGTATCTTTTTTGTTTTAGGACACAATTTTAAAAAACTTTCTAAAGTAGTCAAGCTTGTAAATGAATCAGAAAATTCGTTTATGTTAGATAATTTTTTGGCAATTTCATCATCGTCACTAATAATAGGTAATATTTCACTTAAATCGTTGAGACATGCCAAAACTTTTCAAACTGGGTAGAAGATTCAAGAGTCTGACACACTCTGATCCATTTAAAGATTGGCCCTCGATATATTCGATTTTTAGGAGTCCAATTTTAACATCCTGATCAAGCAGGTTAAAATCATCATTGAGCAAAAGTTCACCGATTGCACAATTATCGTAATCACATTTCACTCGCAGGGATTTCAACTGAGTGGATTGTCTGAGAAATGATACGAAATTCCCTTTGTTCTTATGTTGGATACTTAAATGTCTAAAATCGACCGTTTCGATATTCGGACTGTATCTCAGTATTAATTCGAAAATGGATTTCACAATTCGTTGAAAATTTATATATCGTTCAAAGCCTAGAAATTTTGTATTCTCGTCAAGGAAAATATGAAGACATCTCAAGCAGTTGTCTTGGCTAAGATCTTCTTCAACCGAGAGGAACCTCTCCAGCAATTTGTATTTCTTCACAGGGAGGATAGAATTTACAATTTTCCTCTTCTCATCCAATTCAGCGTTTTCTTCCAGCCCCTTCAGGAGAATTCTGAACAGCTCATCCAGGAACGCATCGTTGAATCTTTCTGTTCGATAAGACATTATGAAATCTGAAACATAGAAGAAGGTCCCCATACAAAAGACGAATTAATTATTGTGTTCCTATTTATGTTATAAAAAAGAAATAATCTCCAATATATCTTGCCCAATTTGCCATTGTACCCAACTAAACTCAATTCGGGCAAAAATGAATAATAATAAAATTACTATATGAAGGAAAATGTGTCAATCAAAACTAATCATGGTGGAATATCAGAAAAATAAAATAAAAACTTTAAAAATAATAATAAGCTGAAATTTGGTAAACTAATATGTATTTGCAGGACCCCCGCGTGCACGTGTGCAGGATGTGCCCCCCACATTAATATTTATATATTCATAATGTGTTACTCTTTAGGTAGTTGTTCCGCCAAATGCGTTTTCTTAGGATTTTTTTGAAATTTATACAGATTATTATTTAAATACTTCATCTGCATCGATTGGTGGCAAAACGAAATTTATGAACAATACAGTTCCGGAGATATTAAATTCCAAAAATCGAGTTTTTCAGGCTCTTTAACATTGCACTATACGGGATATCGGAAAGTTTACACATACATATTTAATTATAATTAAGAAACCCTATTTAGCATTTTTATAAAAAACTAAACCAACATTAAACAATAACTAATACATATTTTAAGACAATTTTGATTCATAGTTACAACACAGTTTCTGAGATAATAAGGAATAAATAATGAAAAATTTATAAAAAAAATTTAGATTAAAAACAATTTGGCAACAGCGCATTTATTTAACCAGCGAAAGATGCATGCGCTAGATTTTTTCAAAATTATAATTTTCATAAAGTGTAACGTACTTAGGCGTTGATTACATTTGTTAAAAAATAACAACACGAGTTTTATAGAAATTTAAAATGTATTTTATCTGTAATTTTAATATAAAAATATTCAATCTCTTACAATGGTGCCAAATTTGTCATACGAGCACGGGATTGGCTAGTAGTGGTACATAAACAGCAAAAAGTTTTGGGCTTATGAACTATGAATCCTTATTGTCTGTTCTAGTGTTACTCTAGCGTTAACTTTTTGCTAGAATTGTCGCGAAACAACTCCATTAAAGTGTCATGAAACATTCTATATAATGAAAATTAATAAATAAATACAAAGATAAGATTTAGAAACATTTTTTAAATTGAAATTAACTATTTTGTATAATTTTCAAATTTGTGTAAATTTCTTTTTCACACAGGCGCCTCTTACCCGCCCTGTGTATTTGTACTAAATTTAAACAACTAAATTTCAACTTTATAATTAAATTCATTTGTCTACAAATAAATTACAAAAACATTAAAATTATTAAATAAACCAGAATCAAATTTGAAGAAAAATAATTATTTATTCCTTCTTAACCTACAGGGTGTTCCGTAAAACAACGGTAAACCGTGAATAGGCCAGATTATGACCGTACAGAATTTCAAAAATTTTTAATCAAAGTCATCATCTCATAGTTTTCGAGTTGTAGGAATTTTTTTGAAAATAGTAAAAATCCCTAGCCTGCCCTAAATAATGAAATGTTGTGGCCACAAATTTACATATTTTATGATTCTAATTAATGTCTATAATAGCAATAGATTAGTTCAATTAAGATACGGCATAATTGATTAATTAATATAAACTACGGTACAAAAAAATCGATTAACCAATCAAACCTTATTAAATACCAAATTATTTTTAAAATTTTTACAAATAACCATATAATTTGTTCTAATAACTCTTAAACTAACATATTCAATATAATTTTGTTGCTAGTAATAAGTAAAATTAAATTAAAAGATAGAATTACAAATTATCATACTTTTTCTAAATATCGCTTTACATTTAAATAAAGTTTTAATAAAAGATCAAATTCCATTTTGAAATATCAATAAAATGAATAATTTTGAATTAAGCATCATTGATAGAAAAATAAAATATACAAAATGGCTTAATCTGAACTTCAAGCAGTTCAAATTGTGTGCCTAATTAATCAAGGGATAAATCAACGACAAGTGCCTAGTACAATTTCAATAATATATGGTTACTTGTGAACAAATTAAAAATGATTTACTATTTAATAATGTTTTTATTGGTGGGTCAATTTTTTTGTCGCAGGAGTGTATTAAAGGAAAAAACACTATTCAAATATTATATTAAATTAGCTAAATTTACTAAAAAATACCGGAAGTACAAAGTGCAGTACAATTTTGAAATCTTGACTAAATGGGCCAATTTTTTAAATAACTTGCCATGCTTAAATAGTAGACTTTTTTTATTTTAAAGATGATTCAAAGTTAGCCGATCAAAATATTTTAAAACATAAAAGTTTTTTCTCCAAAAGTATAGTATATATTGCTTTATTTTGAATTCTGCTCAATAGCAGGATTATTCAGGATTGCGTCCTAAAAATTAGAATAATAAAATGTATAAATTTGAAGTCACTGCATCTGTTTATATAGGGCAGGGTAGAGATTTTGCCTATTTTTAAAAATATTCCTATAACTCAAAATTATGAGAAATTTATTAAAAAAAAATTTACTTTCTGGACCTTCTAAATATGGCCTATCCCCTGTTTACGGTTTATTGTTGTAATACTTGACACCCTGTATATGTATGTGTTAACGAGAAAAAGCTATTCTCCATGAATCAGTAAAGAAAATAAATTTGAGATTGGAATAGTATTAGTAGTATTAATAAATTATTATCATTTCCGTCCATAATTTAATTTATAATTTGAAAGTTTATATTGGGAAAATAAGGACAAGTTTTTTATGTGTGACTTTTTTATTTATCCACCAACGTTTCGTCGACTTTGCCGACTTCTTCAGGGCTTCTATAATTATAAGAACATTCTTGATATTAATTTACAAAAGTACAGTCAGAATCCAAAAACAAACATGTATCAATAGTTTACCTACCAAATAGTCATGTCACACATTCGTTTAAATTTTCTTCTTACCTTCGTTACCATTGAAGGCCATCAGAATACAATTTTCAAAAAGATATTTGGCACATTCACAAAAAACACAATTTTTTTCTCTTTTTAATAACAACCTTATCAATACAGAACAGAACAGTAATCACTTCTTACAGGTATAAGGATAAAAATAAAAAGTTAAAAAATAAATAATAATAAAAAAATTTCAAAAATAAATGCAATTAGATGTTGAAAATAAAAAATGGATTTCTAATGGATATTTTTTTTTCTATCTAATAATAACTTGGCTGGTGTCGTTGACATATATTTTATTAATATATAAGTTTAATTTATTCTGAAGTTGAGATTTTTGTATGATAGGGATAAAAGGAAAATATTCTATTCTATTTTTACTTTATCCAATGCGAAGCATGGGAGAAAGTATTGGAATCGCTCGGGGCAAGCGCGACTTCAAAGGGTCCTCAGGTAAAGACTACGGAACCCATAGACTCAATTAAGGTCACAAATTGAAGTATTCAATGAGATTGAATTTTAGCACGTGACGGTTTTGCCAAAAATTACCTGGAATCTCGTCGAGAGGCCAAAAAGTGCCATTTTTTTTGGAAGTGCGTGGGGATGGATGGATGTATGTGTGTTATCGTTTTTTTCGTCCACGAATTTTTCCACACCGTTGCACCGATTGAATTGAAATTGAAAAACCTACCAGTATTTTAACAAAATGAAGCGCTGATTAGTTTTTGGTACATATCGGTCCACAAACATTAGTACTTTATTTCAGTACTTTTTTAGTTTTTTCTAAATATCTTGAAAATGACTTAACCAATTTTGATGAAAATTAATATCCTAATTAAGTACCTTGGGAACCACAAATAAGGTTAAATAAAGTTTTTAGTAAAATTATATTTTAAAGTACTTTACTCTAGAACATATTAATATTTCAAATGAATTTGGATAAAGTTTAGCAACGATCCGTTGCAGTTTATTTTGTAAGAAGTGATTACTGTTCTCGTTCTGTATTGATAAGGTTGTTATTAAAAAGAGAAAAAAAT
>JALMQS010000131.1:0-32926 GCA_024734495.1 Forficula auricularia | reverse complement strand
AAAACCCAACGATTCGGACTATTCTTCCTCCTTCGGGGTTTAAAAAAGAACCAACGAAGGAGCTTCCATGTAATATTATTTTTAATTAGAATTAAGTTCAAAACTTTGGGCACAGCATGATTTGATGAAAGTGCATTGCAATTCCAGCTCAGAGTCGAAATATATAGATTAAACTTAAAACAATCTTCTTGGATTTTAATTTTTTCTCCCTAGAAACACCACTAACACCAACCTAATTTTATTTTAACAATGTTTCATTATAAAGTAACACCGCGTTCCCTGAATTTGATTCAAAAATCAGACTATAACAAAAAAATACATTAAATTTTATCTAATTCTGGCTGCAAATAAAAATCCAACTGAATTTAAATATTAAAAATAATATGAATATATCGTTTTTAACTGAAAAAATTGTTCGCAAGGTACTAATTAATAATAAAAGTAAATTTTTCTTTATTAATTAAATGAATAACCGGGCCTTAATGCACCAATACTCCAATGAGGATTCATGGCTTTTGCGTAAGGAGCTTTTGCCCATTTAATTTTTTGAAGCTAAAAACACCACTTGATGCAAAATTTAGTCATAAGCAATTGATCAACGAACTAAAAAAGAAAAAAATAGGATGATTGACAGTTGAGGGGCTTTCAGGGTATAGAGCTCTGGATGGGAAATCTTTCTTAACTGGGACATGGGAAGTAAGTAGGATGGCTTCTCTGGTGCTCATCTACCAAATTATTATCGATGCCTAGTTAAAATCTTTTTAATTACTACAAAAAATTTCGACTGTAAAAATACCAATAAGTAGAGACCGGATTTTTATGCAGTAAAAACTGCCAAAATATGCCATAAAATATGCAGTTAAAAAGGCTGAAATATGCAAGTAATATGCAGAATACGTTGAAATATGCAAATATATGCAGTAAAAATTGGCAAAATAAATTTTTTATGCACTAAAAAATTAAAATTGAAGACAAAAAGACTATATATTTGAAGGAGTGCTATGAAAGAAATAAAATGATAAAGTAAGCTATAGACACCAAGTGTCAAATATGTACTTTTATTGAGTAAAAAATTTCACAAAATTCTCATTATATTTAATATATTAAAAAATCTTTAAACTCAAAGAAATAATAGGTGCTCTTGAATAAAATCAACATAATAAATGTAATAATGTTTCAAAAAATGTGATTGAAAAAATAGACGGGGGTAGTTTTATTTAACAGACACGATTGTATTGTATTGCTTTTATTTTTTATATTAACAAGCTTTTCTTATTGACGTACAAATAATAAACTAATAAAATAATGCAAATATTTGTCCGGCTATAATCTGATCACTACACTAATTTACACACACTTTCACACACACCACACGAACACTCAATGGCCAAAATGGGCTATAGTTACCGAAGGCCATTAAAAAAATAATAATAATAATAAAGAAATAATTAACAAAGGATCTCAAAAATAATTAAAATTTGATTGTAATTGTGAATAATTTATGTTTACAAGTATTTTTCTAAATTATCTTCAGGTTATTATGTCTACGGTCACTTAAAATTGATTTATACAATGAAAAGGAGCGCTCCACATCCTCAGATATAATAGGGGCAAATTTAAAGGAACTTTATATATATATATATATATTTCTTAATTTTTTTTCATTCTTTCTCCGAAAATTTACTTTTAAAAAATCTGTATTTGGTGCGAAATAGGCAATATTTGACAAAAAATATTTAAATATGCAATTTTATCCAATATTCTTCAAATATGCAATTTTATGCAATACTACTCAAATATGCAAAAATATGCAGTATAAAATTTAACCCACAGTATCCTAGATGTATGATTCTATCCCCTGGGTCGTATGTGGCGGGAAACAAAATATGCAATTGCATAGGAATCCGGTCTCTACTAACAAGTAATTGTAGTTTTTGAAAATTTAGTTTTAAAGATTTTTTTGTTTTATTCATTTATGCACATTAAAAGAATTAATAGGTCCACTAAACTCAATATCTGTGCTTAATATTCATGCATTAGAATGTTCACATCACAACATCATTTAGAAAATAAACTGCAACGGATCGTTGATAAACTTTAGCCAAATTCATTTGAAATATTAATATGTTTATCTCCTTTATTATTAATCAGATATCAATTGCAATTTGCAGTTCATGTTGACTTTGAATGTCAAAAATAATGATCTGATAATCATTTAATACTTGAGGAATAATCATTCTACAATGGAATTTTGACGTTTCTGTTATTATTAGTAACCATTGCTGAAGGCATGGAGGAATCGACTGTAAAATCAAAAATAGCAGATCGATTCTCATCTAATACTTTGAGGAATAACAATTCTACATTAAATTTTTGATTGATTATTCCGTAACCAAAAGGTGAAGACATGGAGAAATCAACTTAAAATCAAAAATAACGATCGATTCTTATCTGATACTTCAGAGGAATAACCTTATTGTATTCCATTTTTGATGTTTTGAATATTAATGGCAACCTCTACTGAAAATGTGGAAGAATCGACTTAAAATCAAAAAGACTAAATTCTTTTATGGCAAACAACTCAAGCACGTTTTCAGTAGATGTTGCCATTAATAGTCAAAACATCAAAAATGGAATGCAATAAGGTTATTCCTTTAGTATTAGGCAAGAATCGATCGTTATTTTTGATTTTAAGTTAATTCCTCCATGTCTTCAGCAATGGTTACCAATAATAATCGAAGGGTCAAAAATCTAATGTAGAATTGTTATACCTTCAAGTATTAGATGAGAATCGATCGCTATTTTTGATTTTAAGTCGATTCCTCCATGTCTTCACCAATGGTTACCAATAATAACCGAAATGTCAAAAATCGAAATGTAGAATGGTTATTGCTCGACTGTTAAATGAGAATCTATCATTATTTTTTAATTAAAGTCAACATGAACCGAAAATTGCAAGTTAGATCTGATTAATAATAAAGGCATAAACATATTAATATTTCAAATGAATTTGGATAAAGTTTAGCAACGATCCATTGCAGTTTATTTTTGGAAGTGCTTGCGAATGGATGGATGGATGTTATCGTTTATTCCGTCCACGATTTTTTCCACACCGTTCCACCAATTGAAATGAAATTGAAAACCTACCATTATTTTAACAAAATGAAGCGCTGATTAGTTTTTGGTACATATCGGGACACAAACATTAGTAATTTATTTAAGTACTTTTTTAGTTTTTTCTAAATATCTTGAAAATGACTTAACCAATTTTGATGAAATTTAATATCCTAATTAAGTATCTTGGGGACAACAAAAAAGGTTAAATAAAGTTTTTAGTAAAAGTATATTTTAAAGTACTTTACTCTAGAGTAAGATAGTACTTTTTTTTAATTCCTTATTTTACCAAAAATTCTTTAAAATTTATTCATTTAATCGGTTTAATATAGCTCATTTAAACTTGCTAAATTAAGAATGAATAGGTTTCTCTCTGTGAAATGATAAAAATTTCTGAGGAAATTTTATAAGTAACCTTAGCAACTGCGTTGTTTTCTTATCCGTTACCTTTGCGGAAGACATAGAGGAATCGACTTAAAATCAAAAATAGTGATAGATTCTGATCTAATATTTGAGGACTAACCATTCTATATTGAATTTTTGACATTTCGGTTTTTATTGGTAACTATTGCTGAAGACATAGAGGAATCAATTTAAAATAAAAAATAGTGATTGATTCTCATCTAGTATTTGAGGAATAACCATTCTATATTGGATTTTTGACGTTTCGGCTTTTATTGGTAACCATTGCTGAAGACATGGAGGAATCGAGTTAAAATCAAAAATAGTGATTGATTCTGATGTAATACTTGAGGAATAACAATTCTTTATTGGATTTTTGACGTTTCGGTTTTTATTTATTTTATGTATGTTCAGCGAGAACTTTTTGCCACGTGGACCGATTTCGATGATTCTTTTTTTTATTCGAAAGGGGGTACCTCAGGGGTGGTCCAATATTAATTTGGTCA
The DNA here is from genome assembly GCA_024734495.1 of Forficula auricularia. Lineage (NCBI taxonomy): Eukaryota > Metazoa > Arthropoda > Insecta > Dermaptera > Forficulidae > Forficula > Forficula auricularia. The sequence goes on along the minus strand of JALMQS010000131.1, from coordinate 28,904 downwards.
AGTTCTGATGATACGATCAATGACGAAATAACGTAAATGTCCAAATCTTATGAACAAATAATCGAAATTATAATAAATAAAATATTTTATTAAAAAAAATCTTAAAACATTCATTTAAAACCCGCAAAGGCTTTATATATTTATGAATTGAATTTTATTATCATTTTCTGATTCATTTGCCCGACTTTTTCTGTTAGGAGATGCAGGCAAGATTTTATATTAAGTCACTATTAATAACATCTCTAAAATGAGAAAAATAAAGATAATTTTTATAAAATCATAATAAAATAAAATTATTACTAAAAATTCATAAAATTGAGAAATAAATAGAAGCCCATGTAATAAAGAATGATAATTTTTCTTATGATATTTTGCTTGAACTGGATATAATCAAGAAATTCCGTTTGCTCCAAGATGACTACTTGAACATTTTCCAAAGTTTAATTGATGAAAAGATAGAAATTTTTATAGATAAAAACAAAAATCAGGTGTTTCCAGTGAACTGGAAAATAATAATATAAATATCATAGAAATTCAAGAAAAATTAAACCATTTAGATCAAGACAAAAGAGAAAATCTAAGAAATGTAATTAATAGATTTTCCCAAAATTTTGCAAAGAATAAATATGATGTAGGTCAAGCAGAAAACCATGAAACTAATATAAAATAATGTTTGAATTGTAATTGTAATTGTAATAGTATAATTCCGAAAATACTTGAGATTTTATATTTGTTCTAATTTGTATTTGATAAGAAAAAAATATCTGAATTTGAGTTTGAGAAGTTTTTTTTATAATTTAATTTAAGCTGTTTCTAGTTATAAAGATCACCTAAAAAATGGCTCCCTCACACATTTTAAATCGAAATAAATTTACAATAATTAAACATAATTTTGCTTAAATAGATATTTACAAAGATACTTTATACTCTATGATAAATAATATATTCTTACTTTATCCAATATGTATGAATGTATGTGGTCGTTTTTTTCGCTTACGATTTTTTCTACACCGTGGAACCGATTGAAATGAAATTGAAAACCTACAATTATTTTAACAATATGAAGCGCTGATTTGTTTTTGGTACATATCGATCCAGAAACATTAGTACTTTATTCCAGTACTTTTTACTTTAACGTACAGGGTATGGTCAAGTATTGTAATCGTTCATGAAAAAAGTGTTTTTTTTTTGCTTCTTTTTTTTCAAAATATCTCAAAAACGGCTGAAACTATTTTGATTAAAAAAATTGAGCTAAGCCATCGCATTTCGAGTCTACAAAAAATCTCCAATAGGTGAACATGGAAAAAATTATATTTTTCGAGATAATAATTGTTTTGTCAAATTGTCTAGTAGTTTGTCTGTTAGTCTGTTAGTCTGTGCGTTACCAAATTTTTGTGGACGAGCTAGCTCAAAAACTAGTATGAATAAACCAAATTTCACACGTAGTTTTGGTCCATTGAGATTAAGAGCTGATTAGATTTTGGTGCATATCAACCCAAAATTAAAGGGGGTGGAAGGGGGTTAAAAATGAAAAATCTAGGCCATTTGAGCAAACCCAACCAAATTTTGTATACATAATCAGTGGGACCACAGAAGTCTAAAAATGCAAAAACTAACCGCTCAAAATGGAGGGAGGGGTCAAAAAATGAAAATCTTGGCCATTTCCCAAACTCAACCAAATTTTTTTATACATTATCAGTGGGACCCCAGAAGTCTAAAAATACAAAAAACTAACCCCCCTACATGATTATAAATAATTTTAGGGGCCAGGTTATATTAATTTTATTTTTGTATTATTATTTTTTTAATTTAATTATTATTCAGGGTGGGGCATAAAGATCTACCACATTTTGAAGAGATATAAAAAATGAAAAAATTTAACTAGAAAATAACTAAATATATATCTTTGAAAATAAAATAAATGAAATTTTTTTTGAAATGTATTTTAAACATTTTCATACGAAAGAAGGGGGGGGGGTCAAAAAAATTCTAGCCCTTTTGACCAAACTCAACCAATGTATACATATTCTGTGGGCCCCAAAAAGGCTAGAAATGCAAAAGTAACTAAATTTTGTATTCATAGTTTGGTCGAAAAGGCTAAAATTTTCATTTTTGACCCTCCTCCCATTTTGGGTGGTTAGTTTTTGAATTTCTAGCCTTCTGAGGGTCCAGAGAATATGTATACAAAATTTGGTTGATTTTGGTCGAAAAGGGCTAGAATTTTCATTTTTGACCTCCTCCCATTTTGGGTGATTAGATTGCATTTCTAGCATTATGGGGCCCACAGAATATGTATACAAAATTTGGTTGAGTTTGGTCGAAAGTGCTAGAATTTTCATTTTTACCCCCCCCCCCCCCTTTTGACTGATAATGTTTAAAATACATTTAAAAAAATTTATTTTATGTTCTTTTCAAAAATATATTCAGTTTCTTTTTAGTTAAATTTTTTCATTTTTTTATACCTCTTTAAAATGTGGTAGATATTTATGCCCCACCCTGTACTTTTTAAAATGAGTATTATTCAAGAGGGTTCAAGAGCCGACACGAGATTGACTGAAGAGCCTCATGCGGCTCGCGAGCCACGATGTGGCCACCTCTGTTTTATGGTAAAATCAAGTGGATGGCCACATCAGAACACGTCAGCTTATTTAGTTTTTTTCTATATATCTCGAAAATGACTTAACCAATTTTGATGAAATTTAATATTGTAATTAAGTACCTTGAGAACTACAAAAAATCTTATATAAAGTTTTTAGTAAAATTAAGTACTTTACTCTAGAGTAAGAAAGTACTTTTTTAAAATTATTTTATTTTATTGCAAACATGGACTGCAAATAGCCAGTGATATCTGATTAATAATAAAGGAACAAACATATTAATATTTCAAATGACTTTGGATAAAATTTAGCAACGATCCGTTGCAGTTTATTTTTTTTAATTTTGACCCCATATAAAATTCGAACCTCCCCATAATAATCATTCGAATAAAAGTTTAATATAATTTTCAATTCGAGGTAAAATGTATACATGTTAATTAGAAATTTCAAGTTTTTATCATATTTAGTTTACGAGCTACAATGCTTTGACAGATGGACAATCAGACCTTTTAGAGACACTAATAGGGTCCTGTTTTACTTTTTAACCAAAATCTTAAAAATCTCGAAAAATTTCCGTTTAAGAGCTGGAGCTGCCGGAAGTTGGACCATGTCTTGAAACTTCTCAGTTCCCATGAAACTCCGCGAATGCAGTGCATAAGTTTATCCAAGTGTGAGAATTGACACTGACGTTTTTCCTCGCTGGATGGTGCTGATGAAAATTTCCGAAACCGTGAATAGTGAATTCGTGTGGTGACTTCGGTCAGTGATCCCAATCCTCTCCATTTGCGCGCATGACCTCAATTATCGGTCAGTTAGTTTTGCTTAGAAACCCGGAAATTAATTGCATGCTTGTTGACCCTTGGACCACGCAAGGGTCACAGTTGTTCACACACTCCTGCGTGACTACGAAGGCGTCTTCGCGAACCCTCCGCCGGGTTCCGATCCGCTGGCAGCGCAATCACTGGAACTCGCGCTTTGTTCCTGATTGGCCGGAACACTCGACAAGAACGTTCCGATGACGTATGCATTGAATTGGAAGTCAACCGTGAAAGAGTGTCTAACTCTTTGTTCCCCTTTACAGTAAATTGCTTTAACTGGACTGCACAATTGATCGCTTTTTCTAGTCTACTATTTGACTGCCGATTTATTAGTGAGAACGAAAGGACATAGAAAGCCTCGCTTATGAAAGCGTGATGCAGGACAAAACGATGTCTCTCCCCATTGATTATGCATCCATCGCGGGGCGGAGTTCCTCTTCCATTAGAAAAGCTGACACTCTCCTTTTCTTAGTTTGTTAAAAATGAGTTTTATTAAAACACCGTTTAAGATCGATGCTAAAAAATGATAGCTGAGCACCAATCCCTGAACCTTGGCAGCGACCTAGCGTCGTCATCTATTGAACGGAAAACACTTGAAGCTTCCCCTTCGAAAGGGAGAGCGGTCCTATAATTTTGCATTCGACATAAATCAAAAGAAATATATTTAAAATGAAAGCTTCTTTATCTAATAAATATTTTTTTTCACTTAAAAACAATTTATTTATGACATATCACTATATTATCTATTTATTTGAAAAGTTTTAGTTTGGCGAGAGTAGCATATCTATAATTTATTTATTAGAGACTATAGTTTCGAAGGTTTGACCTTCATTATCAGTAGTGTTATAATATATTTGGTATTGGTTTATAGTTAAGGGTTACTGGGTAAATAATAGACGTAAGATATATTTATAACAATGGGTTTATTGCGAATAGTTACAATGGGAGGGCCGCAAGGTGTTTGACAGGCCTTACGATCGTATGTCAACGTCAACCCGTAATGTCAATCACCCGTATGTTATCTCTCGTTCATCAGCGACTCCTCGCTTAAGTATATTTATAATCAGGTCAAGCTCTGTAAATTCAGCATTACACAAGCCTAATGCTTTTGCATTGACTATAAAACAAGTCGACAAGGCATATCCCAACAGTATTTTCAATTAGAAATATTCTATCTGTTATTTCTCAAGTTGCAATACCCGTTTGGATGTAGGTAAATTCGTTTTGTTGTTATAGTAAGTTGGCCACTCAGATACATACCTTTAATTTATTTATATCTAATTTATTTGTTAGAGACTTTAGTTTCTTTTTTCGAGTCTCCAGCTTATTATATTGATATATTTATTCATATAAAAAAAAATGCTTGAAAATTAGATGTATAGCCGCCGGGTTGCCCGAAAGTGCAGCGTTTCTGCTTCCGGGGTAGGAGATTTGTGTTCAAGACTCATACACTCAAAAAGTTGACCAGCTCTAATCCGGCCGCTTGACTAGGCCTAACATCAAAATAATAGGTCGAACTCGCATACTGAGGGTTCACTAATTTATACCTTCCAAAATATTCGAGATATCAAATTTTGAATCTGTCGATAATAAGAAGATAAAGAACGTCTTTGAGGAATTTTTTCATGTTTTTTATGCTCAATGGTTTCAAAATCCCATAAGGTACAAAAATCATGTATAAACATTGGTATTTTGATGACCTCCTACATCTTTTTGTTTTTTAAACTCAATTAAACTGACAATTCTTTAATTAATTCTAGTTAATGTTCTTTACAGAGATACTCCATTCCCACATGATGAATAATTTTTTTTATTTTCGACCTCACGAAAATTGGACCCCTTCCAATATTATCATCACCTTAAAACTTTACTAGGATTTTTTATTCCAGTGAAAATACATAAATATAGTTTGTAACTTCTTTAGTTTGTGGGGTACATTGCTATGACAGGCAGATTCTTTAGTGACACTAATAAAGCTCCGTTTTACTTTTTTGAAATCTTAAAACAGTCTGCATTCGTTGATTTGATCTCTGAAGTACCTATATGCATCTTCTTGAATTCTTAGTATTTTTCTAAACAATCAGGCATAATTAATTCTACAAGGCCCAAATCCGCTCGTATCTCGAATAGTGTTCGCCTATGTGAAGAAGCATCTTGCTATCCTCGATTTAGAAGCTAACTCTTAGCACCTCTCTATTTCGCTTTTAACTCGATCCATCGAAGGAGCATTTCCTATTTTATAGGTACTATCACGCATTGCTTCGACGAATTAAAATCAAACACCTCTTTAAAAAGGCTGCTTCGAGAGTAAAACACGAATAGCTACACCAGTGTTTTACAACCTTTTTCATGACCAGACCCCTTAGTTTGAAAAAAATTTCGAGACCTCCTACCCCCCGGGGCTGTTTGTAACCTGTGTTTTATTATGTTACAAATATCAAATCCGTACAACATTTTTATTAATTATTTTGATTATTTAATTCCATTGATTACATTAATAAAGTTGTTGTAGGGAAATAAGGACAATAGCTTTTGTAAATAATTTTTATTTTTTGCCAACGTTTCGTCAACTTCGTTGACTTCCTCAACTTCTTTGCATGTTTGTCATTTTATCAATATTCCTTCCATGAGGAAGTCAACAAAGTTGACGAAACGTTGGCAAAAAATAAAAATTATTTGCATAAGCTATTGTCCTTATTTCCCTACAACTTTATTAATTTTTATAATTAGGTATCGGCTAAATACATAATTAAGTATCTATAACGGACATATTTTTCTTCGATTCGCTTTCGTCGACTCGGGCTTTTATTGGAGAAGTGGGGTCTGAGAAATTTTCTTAATAAAAATTCCACGCCAAATTGGACTGTTTTAAAAATTTTAAATTTTAATTTCCTTGATTTTTTGACATTTTTTAGTACCCATCAAAAAACTCTTGCTGGTAAATTTTGAAATTTTTTTGATCACCGGTTTAAAATATATCGAATTTCAGTTTTTCGCTCATAAATTCTTCAAAAATGGTCCAAATTCAAATTTTTTTTTTTTTATATATACTATTTTTAGAAAAAAATAGAAAAATTATTTAAAGTATTTTTATATGCGATTTTTGAGTTTGAAAAATTTAAACTTGTTTTTGAAACTGTATGTACCTCTTCGATTTTTTTGATAATTTTTAACTTCTATTCATTCTACATATTTTAAGAGTGGGTTTTGATAATGGTCCTATGATAATTACTATTTTTTTTTTATTTTGATTTTCTTTCAACAAACTAAAATACTAATTATTTATTTTAAACACCTGTTAACGGTAAAAATTAATTCAAAATAACTAAAAAAAAGAGAACTCAATACCAAAAAGTGGTTATAATATAATAATGATTAATAGCGAATAAATTTTTTTCGAAATTTTCAAAAATCGAAAAAAATAGTAATTATCATAGGACCACTATCAATCAAGTCTTAAAATTTGTAGAATGAATAGAAGTTTAAAATAAAAAATTATCAAAAAAATCGAAAAGTAGCAGTTCAAAAACAAGATTAAAATTTTCAAACTCAAAAATCGCATATAAAAACACTTTAAATAATTTTTTAATATTTTTTTCTAAAAAGTATATAAAAAACAGATTTCAAAAAAAAAAAATTGAATTTGGACTATTTTTGAAGAAGTTATGAAAATGAAATTAATCATTTAAACACGTGATCAAAAAAAATTCAAAATTTACCAGGAAGAGTTTTTTGATGGGTACTAAAAAATGTCAAAAATTTAAGGAAATCAAAATTTTTTCAAACCGTCTGATTTGGCGTAGAATGACTCAAATATATTTTTAAACTTTTTTTTTTACTGAGGCTTCGCGGCTCCCTAATAGAGGCTTCGCTACCCCCCAGGGGGTCGCGACCTACAGGTTGAAAAACACTGCCCTACACCCTTTCACAATTTTCACTTTCACATGTATATTCATAGAATATAATGGGGAAGTATTGCGATAGCCAGCCTGAGTCCTGACTTTTTGAGAGCTTGTATCTCAGAGATGAAAAAGTTCATTGTATATTCGGGTCTTGAAGATTCTGAGATAATAATTATTGGGAGAGAGCCACAGTTCATTGAAGTCATAGGGACAAACCTATTGGCAAAGAAGTGGTTTAGAACATTTCCAATTTAATGGCAAATTATAATTTGAGTCGACGAATCTCATACTAAGCTGAAAGCAGGCTTTGGGAGGAGTTAAAATTGGAAAAGTGCCGAACTACTTAGTTTGCCAATACGTTTATCTCCGTCACTTCAATGGATGAAATTCTCCCTCCTTCCCGACACTCATAATCTTCAATTCTTCAAGTTCCTGGTACACGTCTCCACTTTTTTCATTTGATTACTTTTTCTTTCTCCTTTTTTACTTTACCATACAGAGTATGGTCAAGTATTGTAATCGTGCAAGAAAAAAGTGTTTTTTTCCTTCTTTTTTTTGAAATATCTCAAAAACGGCCTAAACTATTTCGATTAAAAAAATTGAGCGAAATCATAGTATTTCGTTCTACAAAAAGCTTTAATAAGTGAACATCGAAAAAATTATATTTTTTGAGATAATAATTGTTTTGTCAAAATGTTTGATAGTTAGTTAGTTAGTCTGTGCGTTACCAAATTTGTGGACGAGCTAGCTCAAAAACTAGTGTGAATTTCAAAACCAAATTTCACACGTAGTTTTGGTCCATTGAGATTAAGAGCTGATTAGATTTTAGTGTAAATCGACCCAAAATTAAGGGGGGTAGAGGGGGTTAAAAAAATTAAAAAATCTAGGTCGTTTGAGCAAACTCAACCAAATTTTGTATACATAATCAGTGGACCCCCAGAAGTCTAAAAATGCAAAAACTAACCACCCAAAATGGGGGGGGTGGAGAGGCTCAAAAAATGAAAATCTTTGCCATTTATTAAACTCAACCAAATTTTGTATACATAATCAGTGTGCTCCCTAGGAGTCTAAAAATGCAAAAAAACTAACCCCCATCCCCTACATGATTTTAAATAATTTTATTAAATATTAATTTAAGTGAGGGGTCAGGTTGTATAGTAAAGTCAAGTGGATGGCCACATCAGAACACGTCAGCTTATTTACTTTCTTGTTAATACAAGGGTCTTTTAAGATTTATAGTATATGCATCTTCTTTTTTCTTCGATGGAATAAAAATACGTTCCAAGAAAACGCGTTCGGCTTGTATGGGATAAATAATTAAGCTTGAGCAGAAAAAGGAAATGATTCTGTTCGTTTTTCGAATGGATCGAGAAAAACCTTCAATTCAATCACGAGGTGTGTGTTTTTGGATAAAATCGCTGACGCGTTAATTTTTCATCGAACGTAGCATCAAAATTTTATTCTACTATTACAGAAGGAAATTATTATGGCAATAATCTTTCCTGTCGTTCCAGAGTCCCTAGGGATATTTCTTTTGGATGATACTAGTATTAATATGAGCCCCCTACATTTTTTTGTGGGCACAATCTCTCTGTTTGTGATTGCGCCCAATAAAACATAGCAAAGTTTTATTGCATTCAATTATTAATTGATATACAATTTGAACAGATATATTCTTAATACATTCGAAGCTTCTTTCCGTTTCTAAAAAGACAAATCCTACTTTTTTCAATGTTTCATTTTTGTAATCATTCTTGAATGTTTAAAACTACTCGAAGAGAAACAGATCCGGAGAGTAAAGCTCAAGGCTCTTCATGCTGATGCAAATAATTTTTTGAGGCTTAAAAAAATAAAGGATTTAATAAAGCTAGCAAATTCGATTACCGAGGTTTTCATACCTATAAATAAATAAATATAATAGAATAATTAAAATATTCTTATTTAAACCTAATTTGAGAAGCTTTAACAGATTGATCATTTATTGTATAGTATTTTGTTACTTATAGCAAAATACCTATAATATTTTTATTAAAGTAATATTAAATAAACCGGCTAAGTGCCCACATTGGTGCGGGAGTGGGTGACTACCTTTTGACATCTGTAATTAATAATAACTCACTGACTTGCCTATTGTGTGGTCCCACAGTTTCCACTGAGGAAGAGATGCCGAGAGCGCTCTCGAAATATTTGGATTAACCATTTGAATAATAAAATAAATTACTGAAAGAAGCAATTCAATTTATTTATCCTTTACAATAAAAAATTTATTAATTTCTTGATTAATTATAATGATACAACTCCAAGAAATGATTATGAGATCGTTGTTCCCCAAGATGAAGAAATGCCAGAGGAAGAAGTTCAGGGGCCAAAACAGGAAGATCAAGCTGACATTGATGCTAGAGATGCTGCAGAACTGGAAGCAAAACGTCTTGAAGAATTGCAAAGCAGATCTCAACCTGTTCAACGAGATTTACCTAGACCAATGGAGATAAACATGTCAGTTCTCCGTGGATCTCAAAATGATACTCCATTAACCGATTTACAAAAAGCCGAAGAATTAATAAAATCTGAAATGATTACTATGCTTCATTATGATGCTTTACATAACCCTTCTGGAAGTGTGAATATACCTGATGTCAAACGTCGATCTCATCATTTATCTTATCTAGAAAATCATCCATATGAAACATTTTCTAAGGAAGAAATCGAAATGTCAAAAGAACTCCTTACAAAAGAGATGGAAATTGTCAAACAAGGAATGGGTCATGGAGAGTTGTCGCTAGAATCTTATACTCAAGTATGGGAGGAATGTTTAGATCAAGTTGTCTTTCTACCCAGCCAAAATAGATATACACGTGCAAATCTAGCAAGTAAGAAGGACAGATTAGAATCATTAGAAAAACGCTTAGAACAAAATCGCGCACACATGACAAAGCAGGCGAAGAAGGCAACCAAATTAGAAAAGAAACTTAAAATTATCACCGGCGGCTATCAGACTCGGGCACAAGGTCTTATAAAACAGCTTCAAGACCTTAATGAACAAATAGAGCAATCTTCACTTGAATTGAGTACTTTTCAATTTTTACAAGAACAAGAAATGGCAGCATTACCACGACGTCTTGAATCTTTAACTGAAGATGTCAATCGCCAAAAAGAACGTGAGAAAATGCTACAGAAAAAGTTTGCAACTCTTCAAAGTACTTTAGAAAAATTGCAATTGTCCGAATCCAGCCTACCTCAGTCGAATCGAGCCGCTTTACTTATAGCATGGGTGAATATATTTCACTCATGCAAAAGCGACTCAACGATCCGACTGAGTCATCTAGCGGCCGTTGCTCAAGGCTCGTCGCCATGCGCAAGAGCGGCCGCGGGCCGCTACAATACAATTTATTAATATCTCTTAAAATAAATTTTTTTCGATGTTCACTATACAAGGCTCAATTGAAAACTGAAGCGTCTTCAATTCACTAACTTTTTTTTAAAAATAAATTCAGCCGTTTATGAGTTATTTCGAAATACAGAGAAAAAAACAACAACACTTTTTACATGCATGATTTCAATACGTCCCGACACAACGTATAATAATATGGTAAAAGAATAATAGTTATATTCTTAGCATTTCTTAAATAATAATTAATTTTTGTTTAATCTAACATGATTTTATGAGGTAAATGAAATGGGGTGTTATGTAATAGAATATTTCGATTTCCAAATCCTTTTTCATTCCATTATCAAGCTACATCTGGTAATAATTTTGCTTGACTCTAATCCTATTGTAATTGTTCACCTCTGTTGTTTCCCCATCGATTCCAATTCGAAATTGCCCCATTCGGCATTACAAATCTTAATCATAATTCGAAGATTGGTTAAATTTGGTATCGTATTGGAAATGAAAAATTCGTAACCCCCCCCCCCCCCCCACCCCGTTTGATACTTAGCGGCCTGCCAACTCTCTGTGCATGTCTTCCCGTTTCGATTGTCTTTGACCTTCTGATGCCCAATCAATTGGAATCGTTTGAAATGTGCCGCCATGGTCCCAAGGCCCATGTGCTCCTTCTTCTGGTCATCATCATCTGCCGGGGCGTGCGCGCACGTACATTTAGCTGGGGCACAAATGTCGAGGAGGAAAATTACATACGAACACGTCATCATTTGTGGTCCTTGTAATAAAGTGATGGTCCGACACAACGTTTTGGATCCTTCGATTTGAGATCTTCACTGAAAAACAACATAATCCTGAGCTGGCTGATTTTAATATTAAAATGATTTAAAACAATTTTTTTTACTTTACCATACAGGGTATGGTCAAGTATTGTAATCGTGCATGAAAAAAGTGTTTTTTTTCCTTCTTTTTTTCAAAATATCTCAAAAACGGATGAAACTATTTTGATTAAAAAAATTGAGCGAAACCATGGCATTTCGCTCTACAAAAAAGCTTTAATAAGTGAACATCAAAAAATTATATTTTTCGAGATAATAATTGTTTTGTCAAAATGTCTGTTAGTCTGTTAGTTAGTTAGTCTGTAGCGTTACCAAATTTTTGTGGACGAGCTAGCTTCAAAAACTAGTGTGAATATCGAAACCTAATTTCACACGTAGTTTTGGTCCATTGAGATTAAGAGCTGATTAGATTTTGGTGACCCCCAGAAGTCTAAAAATGTAAAATCTAACCGCCTAAAATGGGTGGGGGAGGGGGGTCAAAAAATGAAAATATTTTTCTTGTACCAAACTCAACCAAATTTTGTATACATAATCAGTGGATCCCCAGAAGTCTAAAAATGCAAAAACTAACCGCCCAAAATGGGGGGGGGTGGAGTTTCAAAAAATGAAAATCTTGGGTATTTAGCAAACTCAACTAAATTTTGTATACATAATCAGTGAGACCCTAGGAGTCTAAAATGAAAACTAACCCCCCCCCCTCCCCTACATGATTATAAATAATTTTATTAAATATTAATTTGAGTGAGGGGCCAAGTTGTATGATAAAGTCATGTGGATGGCCACATCAGAACACGTCAGCTTATTTTAAGAAAATTTCAAATAGAACTTAATTTTTGGTTCGATTTCAACCAAAATCTACTCAGCTCTTAATCTCATATATAAAATTCTATAAGTCAAATTTATTTTTGATATTCAGGCTGGTTTTTGAGTTACAGGGTACAGAAAAATTTGGTAACGTGCGTGGTTTCGGGGGGGGGGGGGGGTCCAGGGGTCGTGTACTATAAATATATTTGTATTTTTTTTTTAATTTGGTTACCGTGCATCACTTGGTTGCTCCAGGCAATACTTTTTATTAATACAAAAAATGTTTTTTTACAAATATTTAAAATAAAGGATAATAATTTGAAAATTTAAAGATCCTCTTGAAATTGTGAAGTCGATATTTATGAAAATACTCTAAATGTTTGAAATTTTAGGGATCCATGGACCGCACGGCAGTGATATTTATATATTATTAGTTTTGTATATAAATTTAAATCAATATCTTATTTCTTCTGCTTATATCTCAAATTTTTAATCATATTATTTATATATACGTTTTTGGGCAAAGTTCACCATTTTACTTTAACACATTTAATTTGATTTTTCTTGACGTCCCTATAAAACTATTTTTTTTCTTTTCTTCTTTTATTATTTCAATACTTTAAATTCCGATTTTGATTACCGTTTAGGAATTTATAAATTGGCGATTTTATTTGAATATTTATTTTCTCTCATCTCTATTCAACGCTGGACAAAGGTGTAAAAAATAACAGCTAGAATAAATACTGGTATTTCGAAGATTGTTACGAATATCTTGGATTGATCTGAGACATATGGAAACAACATGAGCAGATAGATCAGATTCAAGACAGTGTTCTTTTATTGATTAAAGTGGACATAATATAGCGCCTGGGCCTGAATAGGAAGCCCAGCATACATGTGGAAGATTTTCCTACAGAGGTGATATGAAAGACTATATTTCAACTTTTTACGCATATTATTTATACATATACCTATACGTATTTGGCCTAAATTCATATTTTTACTTTAACACATAATATTTGATTTTCTTACCGTCCCTATAACTATTTTTTTCTTTTCTCCTTTTATTATTTCATTACTTTAAATTCCGATTTTGATTACCGCTTAGGAATTTATAGTATGGCGATCTTTTTTGAATATTTATTTTCTCTCATTAAATTCCTGACCGTTTCTTATTCTCCAAATAATTTTAATAAAAACTCGAGATATACATTAAAAGTTTATAATAATGCACTGTGTGGGGTGGTGGGAGGTGGTGCAAGGGTTGAAGAGCTTTTATAGCCCATTAGGATAGTCGACGATGTCGTTGTCCTTGATTCTCTCTAAGCTTTTGCATTTCTAGACGAGATGCTCTGGATTGATACTACCCACTTTATCAATCACCCCTCAATAAAGAACGGTTCATCGAGTCTCGAATGGAAAATCTAATTAATTTTTTAAATATTAGATTAAAAAATATCTGAAACAAATCTTGGCTCACTGGCTTGGCTGGTTGACTTCGTGAAGGTTGGTGTCACTTCAAAACTTTGACCTCTTTTCATACCTGCGATCTTCAGGACCAGACGTTATTTTACACCCATAAGTAAGACTTTCTGGGTGTCCATCTCAAATGATCGACCCTCCGATCTTAAATCGAAGTGGTTTGCCGAGAATATTCTTCAAGGCGGTCCAAGCATTTGACCGGGTCCACATGAAATTGTCAGGAAAGAAGAGTGACTGATCTGCACCAGTCTGATTTACCTATGATATTGTCAGCACTCTTACTTTCCCTTTGGTCCTTTTTCTGATGAAATAAAAGAATTGTGTATTTAACAAAAGTCATTTATTCATTTTAAAGTACCAAAGGGAAAGTAAGAGTGCCTTTGACAATATTTTAGGTAAATCAGACTGGTGCAGATCAGTCACTCTTCTTTCCCTGACAATTTCATGTGGACCCGGTCAAATGCTTGGACCGCCTTGAAGAATATTCTCGGCAAACCACTTCGATTTAAGATCGGAGGGTCTGATCATTTGAGAAGGACATCCACAACTTAAATCGTTTTTTATGTGGCTAGCTTGCTAGAACATCTGAACGAATTTTTCTATATCCAATCAGGTAATTGAATACATGAGAAATAACAGATAACATATTTCTAATTAAAAGACTGATGATGAAGGTTAAACGTTCGAAAATATAGTCTCAAACTCTTCCCTCTAATATATCTTGCTTTTGTCGAGAGGGGCCTCCAAACATTATCTTACCAGAATAGATGGAATTGGGTTATTTCACATTGTCTTAGCAGATAATTACATATCTTGGCTGGATAGATGGAATTGGGTTATTTCACATTGTCTTAGCAGATAATTATATATCTTGGTTGGTCACGAATTTAGTTCATTTACCCTAACGCCATAATTCGTAACAGCCAAGTTTCACGAAAATAATTTAAATTAAAAATTTAGAATCCATAACTTAAGATTGTCATTCAAAATGGAAAGAATGCATTTTAATTGAAAGTACTATTTTACCTTATTTGCATTTACTTACAAATTTAAATGCTCTATGAACATATAATAAATGTTGTTGTTTTTTTGTTTTATTATTGTTATTTAAATGTTTAAAAAGTGTTTAGCTCCTTGATCAGAGTTAGAATCAATTATTTTTTCTTAATTTTGATTAGCACAAAACTGTCGATTAACACCTACTCAGCACCCCATCATCCCAAAAGCGATCGATTTAGAAATAAATCGAACCAATAATTTTTTCAATTCACTTAACTCTGACTCGCAACAAGGACTGGAATAGAAATGAAAAAATATATTCTGCAAAGGTCGAGGTAAACTTATGTCTCACCCAGACGAGAGGCAGACGAGAAGAGCTGTCAAATAAAGATAAGGAAGAAATAAAAATAAAAATGTCAAAATATCTAATTTTATTATTTTTTAATTACGCCTGAATAGTCACAATTGATCAGTGATCCGAATTTTTAACTAGAACTGGATTATCGAAGATGATGGTTATCTATCAATCTGTAAGTGTATTTAAAGGGGTAGAATATAAACAATAAAAAAGAACAAGCTTCAAAATCAATTTATTAGAGTAAAATCGATAAAGGAATCTTTATATTCGTTACTTATGTCTTGTCAACATAAAAATATTAAAAGATTTTGTTTTGCCGAGATTTGCAGAGTTGTTGGTTTATGTAAAGAAACCAATGAGGTTGTTCTCTGCTTGATGAAGCTCTATCAAGCAGAAGACAACCTCATTGTTTATCTTTATAAATACAATGTATTTTTGTGGGTGTATATTCGAGAAGTGTCTGCTTCTTTTTCGTTCCGTTATTACAGGCTAGAGGTCTGAAGATCTGTAGTGCCCACCTAAAGGCACCTACGAATCTTTTTTCTTTTTTAAAAATGCACCAAAATCACATAGTAACAGACCAATAATTTGTTCTAATCACTTTTCCAATTTAATAATAATTATATATATACGAGCCCCGTCCCACCTCAATTGCCCCACCAATATTTTTTATTTTTAAATAAAATTATGCTAATTCACGGTAAATTTAATTTAAATATTTATTTTTATTATCATATGGAACAACATTTTAAACAATTTAAAACATTTTATTGTAACATTTAGCTTAAAATTATTTTTTAAATGTTAAAAACATATTTTTATATAAAAAATTGTTCTTTGATTTTCACGATTTTTTTTTTAAGAATCTTTGAATATGTGAAATAATCAAGTAGGCTTTGCCTTTTTCCAACAAAAGAAAGTTTGTTTTGTTTATTATTAGTAAAAATGACTCGTGGAAATGTTGTTGATGAAAAAATTCGCTCAATTATTATCAATTTATTTAAAAAGTGAAAATCAAACGGGGAAATTGGCGATCAAGTTTATTTATCAAAGTTTACTGTCAGAAATATTAACAGGCGTTCGAACTATGGTGAATTATCTGTTCTTTGGAGCGATGCTGTGGGGCGAAGTGTTTCCAAGATCCACGTGCCATAGAGAAGCCCTTAAGTTAGGTTTTAAAACTTACAAGGTAATTTTATTGCAACTTATTCCAAATTTTTTTTTGGAATTTTACTAATTATTTTAAGGCAAAAGAAAAGCCACTCTTGAAATTAAAACAAAAGAAAACCCGCTTAAATGGGCTAAAAGTCACATTAATTGGACGAGTGATGAATGGAATAGTGTCCATTGGAGTGATGAGTCTCGTTTTGAAGTTTGTGTTGGGGACAATCGAAGCAGAGTTATTCGTCAGAAAATGAAGCTTTCAATTCAGATTGTTTAAAAAAGAAAGTAAAATTTCCTGCTTCAGTTATGGTATGGGGTTCAATGTCTACTAGAGGTGTTGGAAAACTTCACTTCATTGATGGAATTGTAAACACCAATAAATATTTAGAGATTTTAAAAAAATCGTTACTTCCAACAATGGCAGATGCATTGCAGAATAATAATAATTTTGTGTTCCAACAAGACGGGGCGGCCTGCTTTCCATTTATCCCATTAAAAAAACCATTTTAATGCCAGAACGAACTTTATACGACTTTTCGTTCTAAAGTTATCGTGAATATCGGAATCCAGACAGATAAAAAAATATGTTTGACAATTATTTCAAACATTTTTAATGCACGATGAGCAAAAAAATAATTTGAGTGAATTCAATACCATTAGGCTTGCCCGGCAAAGAAATGATGAAGCAAGTAAAAAAACTTTTGTACCTTTTTAGGATACTTTAGGCACCTAAACTTTGATCAAAATTAATTAAGTAATAATTTTCAAAAACTAAATCAGTGCCAAAACTAATCGCCCTTCATCCACCCATCCATTCATCAACACGAACCAAATGAACACACTGATAAATGTCACTGATTAATATAAAATCTTTATTGAAAAAATTGTGATTGTGATTCTAAATTTAATCATTTAGCTATACCATAAAGTTGAAATTGAAATTGTCCACATATCATGCTCGTTCTAAATGGCTCATTATTCAGTTGATTCTGCCATTAGAACAGCGTTTCTCAAACTTTTTTGAAGTGGGGACCAGAACAGAACAGTTCTGTGAACCAACCTTATTCTTGTTCAATTCGAAGTGACTTTATCATTTTTTTAATAATTTTCATAAAATATTAGTACCCACTGGGAGAAAAAGTAAAAGACGATTGCCATGTGTAATTTCCAAACTCTGAGATTTTCAGCTATAGTGTGTGAAAAGCGATTAATTTAAATTTCATTTTTTTATTTTGTCTTTTTTGCAGGACCAACAAGGGCAGACTTCAAGGACTATTTCTGATCCGCAGACAATAGTTTGAGAAACTCTGATCTAGAAGATAGTCTCGGTGTCTCAAAGACACCTAGTACAAGTGTGCTATCACAATGGTAAGTGTTTTGAATTTCGAATTCCTTGAATCAAGTTCGAAGGTAGCCACGTGATTTTTCAAAATCAAACTCATCTACTATTGGTAAATGGTAAGTACGGTGTTGTCGCCATGTGGTATAAATTGAAACTAACACAATTGTGTCTCTATGATAAATGTCATAAGCATAATCAAAGAATATTATTTAATAAATAGGGTTAGTTTTTGTTTTTATGTCATTTAAACACTATCAATAAGCTGTCAGAAGACCCAATTGAGAGCGTTCAAGCTTTCACCACAAAGTTGGCGTATCTGCAATTTCCAGTTACCAATTGACAAAATGATTTGATTTTAAATTAAATTTTAACAAATCTTTTAATCGTATTTTTCAATTTTAATGTTAGACTGTTATTAAAGGGTGATAGGAGAAAGCTTCATGTAGTAAACCTACTAATCACGCAATATTTTTTATTATTTTATCCTGTGGAGATATTTCACTCTTTCCTTTTGACGAGTTATGTCACCCTATAGTTTAATAAATGCCAAGGGCGTGCCTAGGATTTCACCTATGGGGGGGCAGCTCATATTAGTTTCGAGGAAGAGGGGGTGGGGAAAAAAGTGTACTAAATTCTGCTGAAAATGAAATACTGTATAATATTGTTACTGCCACTGAGAGAGGAGACAGAGGGGAATGTCACATTGTATTTCCTTCACTGACCTTTCAAAACCCTGAAGAAGGAGGGAATAAACCTCCAAAACGTCGGCTTTGAATAAAAAAAGATAGATAGGTCAAAAACTAGTGTGAATATAAAACGAAATTTCAAATGTAGTTTAAGTGCATTGAGATTAAGAGCTGATTAGATTTTGGTTGAAATCGAATCCAAAATTAAGGAGGGGGGGGGGGGGGTAAAAATTAAAATTATAAGATTTTCAAATTAAAAAAAACAAGAAAAATGAAACATACTATAAAATGAACCTACAACAAAAAAGAGAGATATTATTTTCTTCGGGGGCCGAAATTGGGGGGTTCAAAAAATAAAACTATCAATATAAGTTGTAGACCCTTTAATCGATTTGTAAGAAATTTCGCATATGCACCCTATATAACCTTATGAAAATGACTCACTATGTGATATTGATAGTGACCATATAAAAAAAGAGGGGGGGGGGGATCAAAAATATTTTAAAACAAAAATGGAAGAAAGCTGATATTTCTAATAAAATATTTTCATAATTAAAAGGAGATATAATTAATTGATAATGGACCCAAAATTAAGAGGGGAGAAATACCATGAATCATTATTAGATAAGGTCCGTTTATCAAATAACTAATATAATAAAAATAAATATTATAAAAAATTATTTTTCCCTAAAATTTTTTGATAAATATTAGAAAAACAGTCCATCTCTGACCTGTTGTTAAGTGAATTTTTGTTATTTAAAATTTCGATTTTTTTATATTTCAATTGTTTTTACTTTACCATACATGGTATAATCAAATATTCTAATCGTGCATGAAAAAAGTCTTTTTTTTTCGTTTTTTTCGAAATATCTCAAAAACTGCTGAAACTATATTGATTAAAAAAATTGAGCGAAACCATGGCCTTACGCAGTGTACAAAAATTTTTCGAAAAAATTATATTTTTCGAGATATTAACGGTTTTGTCAAAATGTCTGTTAGTACGTGCGAGCGATACCAAATTGTTGTAGATGCAGTAACTCAAAAACTAGTGTGAATATCAAAACGCAATTTCACATGTAGTTTTGGTGTATTGAGATTAACAGCTAATAAGATTTTGGTTGAAATCGTACCCAAAATTAAGGGGGTGGGGGGTTAAATGAAAACAAGAAAAATGAGAAATACTATAAAATGAACTTATAATAACGAAATGGTTATTATATTTTTTAGAAGCAAAATTGGGGGGGGGGGGCAAAAAATGAAAATCTAGGCCCTTGGACCAAACCCAATCAAATATTGAATAGTTTTAGCTAGTTTTTGCAATTTTAGTCTTCTGGGGGCTCACTGATTATGTAGGTATACACAATTTGGTTGAGATTGGTCCAAGGGCCTAGAATTGTATTTTTTGACCCTCCCCCACCCTCTAAATTATTTTATTAAATATTAAATATAAGAAAGGGGCCAAGGATATGGTAACCGTAGAATCACGCTTTCTGTGACGGCGGATTCTTATAGAACTCGTCAAAATTAGAAGAAAATCAAGAATGATGTATGTTCTTGGTGAAACATATTTAAATAAAGTAAAGAAAATTTAAATTTAAATATTTTTACATGTTCTATTTTTTAGTTGACAACTTCGTCTTCTAGGAGGGGGGGGTACCTGCCCCCCTGCTCATAGCTGGGCACGCCCGTAATAAATACATTATTAAAAAACAAATATAAATCTAATAAAGTTGACCGAGAAATTATCCGTCCTCGATAAAATATATTTTCCCAAAAATAGAACAATCGCGCTACTTAATATTGAATGTGAAATAGAGAAGCGTGAAATGAAGAGGCGGGCATTACGGTGGGAATCTTCACTTGACTCGTTTTCTTCAGGATCTTCTATCAGATGGGTTTAATGGATGTAAAATCAGGTTCACTTTAGAAGTAGATCAATAAAAATTGGACAATTGAATTTCATGGCAAAAATGTTAGTGATTGCATTCATCTTAATAAATAATTATATAAATCACAAAGAGAAACAAGAGATTGTCCTCTGCTTGATGCAAATAAACATATACACACACATATCAAGATGATATATCTGTATATATATTATTCATTTGTTTGAGACTATAGTTTCGAAGACCTGGTCTTCATCATCAGTCTTTCTTCAATTATAAATGTTTTTCATGGAGTCAATATCATATGGATATTGAAAACTTGGTGTTCCTTCGTCACTGAAGCTAGGAACCAACAAAGACACTCTCTCCGGGCTCACACTCAAATATAACCATATGTTATTAAATTCAAACAATCACTCCTTCCCAGAAGGTATTAGATTAATAAAAGGAGAAAGGAACCCAAAATTGATTAGCGCAATCGAATCTTTAGAAATTTTGAAGTCATTCAATAGAAATTCAGAACTCTGTTTAAACAATCAAATTGAATTATCCAATAGTAATCTACTTAAGATGTTTGCTAACAAAAGATAAAAGGAAAAAAATTCCTCCTTTCTAAGGAGAATGGTTATATTGTTATATTGTGTGAGCCCGGAGAGAGTGTCTTTTGTAGTTCCTAGCTTTCCAGTGACGAAGGAACACCAAGTTTTCAATATCCATATGATATTGACTCCATGAAAAACATTTATAATTGAAGAAAAACTGATGATGAAGACCAAGTCTTCGAAACTATAGTCTCAAACAAATAAATAATATATATACAGATATATCATCTTGATATATATGTGTATATGTTTATTTGCATCAAGCAGAGGACAATCTCTTTGTTTCTCTTTGTGAATCAACAACTCTGCTACTCTCGGCAAAACAAAAACTTTTCAATTAAATTATATAAATCTTCATTCTACTCCAATTTCCATTTCGGGCTTGGATAAGTTTCTATAGGCAAAATAATTTTTTAAATGGTTTAACGAAAAAGTAGAACAGACACCCTTTTCGCGAAATTTTTTCTTTTCCTGATTTGAGCTAAAATGTGTATTTTCGATGTAACATAAGGTTGCTCTAAAATAATTAGTTTGAAATTAAATCGACGAATAAATCTATGGAACCCTTGAGATAGGAACCTCGACTCGCTCTACGCTGTTTCTTTTTTTTTATTAGGGTTTCGTTTAGAAAATGTAACAGAATTTCTTCCGTCTGTCAGAGCATTATTGTATATTATTATAAATAAACAATTTTTAAATATAGAAATTATATATATTTTCCGACAAAATAATAATTCATGTTAAAATTTTAATCCAATGGTTATTTTTGGAATATTGAAATTTTTTATGTGGCCTAAAATAAAAAAAATTAAAGCCAATCTATATCTTTGATCTTAGGGTAGATATGTTCGTATTTTATGTCAGTATTAGAGAAAATGTTTTACCAATTTAACAGAAATTAAATTTTTTAATTTTTCTAATTAATATAACAAAGAATAATTGCTATATCAATGAGAATTGTTTTTGACCGCGCTTATTTGAAAAAGATATTTATCGCGAGACTACTGCGGATTACGCTATTGGAGTCTGCGGAGTCTTAAGTCTGGACCAAGAGAGAAAAGATGTGATCCACTTAGCTACAATCCAACGTCATTTCGCGTATAGCCCGCTAGACATTCGGATGGATCACCAAGTGAATTTGAAATCTCAGATGTTATATATTTAATCTCCCAGTCCAGAGCGCTCGGTCTATTAGCATGTATGTTAGATGCTTGCCATAAATTAATCGAATGTTTTCTACATTTGATTCAATCGCGAATCAAATGTAGGGAATTTTTGTCAAATATTGAGTGAAAATAATATTTGAACTTATATATTTCTAACTTGAAATAATGATCTTAAATAAATTTTTATAATTTTTCTAATTAATATAACAAAGAATAATTGTTATATCAATCAGAATTGTTTTGACCGCGCTTATTTGAAAAAGATATTTATCACGAGACTACTGCGGATTACCCTATTGGAGTCTGCGGAGTCTGACGTTGAATTGTAGCTAAGTGGATCACATCTTTTTCTCTCTTGGTCCAGACTTAAGACTCCGCAGACTCCAATAGCGTAATCCGCAGTAGTCTCGCGATAAATATATTTTTCAAATAAGCGCGGTTAAAAACAATTCTCATTGATATAGCAATTATTCTTTGTTATATTAATTAGAAAAATTAGAAAAATTTATTTAAGATCATTATTTCAAGTTAGAAATATATAAGTTCAAATATTATTTTCACTCAATATTTGACAAAAATTCCCTACGTTTGATTCGCAATTGAATCAAATCTAGAAAAACATTCGATTAACAAAAATTGTTTATTTTACGAGTATACACATTTATTTTTTCTATATTTTAATTATTTTTTAAAAGTTAATTTGGAGAAAATTTTCTTTTGTTAAGTTACTACACTATTATT
Source organism: Forficula auricularia (assembly GCA_024734495.1). Taxonomy (NCBI): domain Eukaryota; kingdom Metazoa; phylum Arthropoda; class Insecta; order Dermaptera; family Forficulidae; genus Forficula; species Forficula auricularia. The sequence goes on along the minus strand of JALMQS010000131.1, from coordinate 6,136 downwards.
ATAATTTGTTTTAGTTCTATTTGGCACCAGTGGGATTATAACTAACATTTGAATTTATTAGGTATAAAGCATAAGTGGATAAATACTCATTTGATTTATCTACAGATGAAAATGATAAAATATTTAATGTTAATTGAATCATAATATCATATCCATATCCATATCCATATCAGATTATGGTGTATTTGAAGAAAAATGGTTGTTATTTAGTTACAAGCACAAAAGGATGTCAAGATAAAACCGTTGCTCTTCAATGTGCGAAGAAGATTTAAAATCATTAGGAAAAGCTGGATATGGCGTTCAGCTCGATTTTACTAATGATATAGTCGTAATAACGTTATAGAATAATCGATTTATCACTACCAGTTCGACTTATAAAAGAGCCTGTAAATGATGTGAAGCTTTGCTCGACATAAAAAAATATATATATTCAGGTAAAACAATTACTTATATATATATATATATATATATATATATATTATTTTTTTATTTCATCTCCGCGTAAGGGTCAGTTGGAAAGGGTTAGAAATGGCTAAATTTAAAATTATGAAAAATCCACAAACTCACACATTCTTCCTTGTCATATACAAATAAGAACGAATTTGATATAAAAAATATATTGGAAGTTTAAAGTAGGGCACCGTCTGTTTACTATTCGAATCGCACTTTTCCAACTTATTTTTAATCACTTCAGTTATCTTTGCTGAAGAAATAGATAAATTGACTAAAATTCCATCGATTCCCATCTAATACTGGAGGAGAATACCTACACATTCTACATTTAATTTTTGAAGTTTCATCTATTATGGCGACCTGTGCTTAAGAGACATGTATGTTTCTTTAATTATATCTAGCTACTTTTAAACATAGCCTTAGAATTAAAATAAAAAACATTTTAGACAAAATAAGGGAAGATAAATAATTCACTAATTTTTCAAGGGATATTTCAATACAAAAGATATAATTTTTTTTCAAAAATTGTATCTAAAATAAAGTGACCATAGATATCCCACATTAGGTGGGACTATCCCACATTTGGGTTTCTTGCCCCACATCAAAAATGTCCCTCAAAGTTTATTTATATTTATTAATTATTTATTTATATAATTGAAAGTAATGGAAGGCAGCCCAGAGGTAGTGAAGAAAGAAAAAATTAACACATATAAAATAAGGTGTAATTTATTGGAATCCTTCCTCCTTTCCTTTCAAACCGACGTTTCGGAGGATTTTTCCCTCCTTCTTCAGGGTTTCAAAGGGTCAATGAATGAAACAAATAAAATGTTTCCTTCTTCTCTCCACAGTAGTGTTCAAAAACTTTCTTCATTTTTAACAAAAGGCATAGAAAGACAAAAAATTTTTTTTCCTTCTTTTCTTAATAAGAAGGAAAAAATTTTTTTTGTCTTTCTATGCCTTTTGTTAAAAATGAAGAAAGTTTTTGAACACTACTGTGGAGAGAAGAAGGAAACATTTTATTTGTTTCATTCATTGACCCTTTGAAACCCTGAAGAAGGAGGGAAAAATCCTCCGAAACGTCGGTTTGAAAGGAAAGGAGGAAGGATTCCAATAAATTACACCTTATTTTATTATGTGTTAATTTTTTCTTCCTCACTACCTCTGGGCTGCCTTCCATTACTTTCAATTAAAATTTCTACCAGTCCGTCTCTCTCCAGAGAAAATTTCGTTGCAAAAAAATTTATTTATATTTTTACAAAGTGGATGTTGGTATTTAGCGACACTAGAGCCCGTCTTGAAAGACTTTTGTGATCATGCTGATGTGGAATATAATTATTATTCGCTTGCTAGGCTACAGCAAAATCAGATGGTTAGCATTACTGCCTTCAATTGAAAGAGTTCTAAAACTATGTATATTCCCCTTTAAAATCATATTTTTTTTGTCTACTGATAACTGTCCAAATGTCATCTGCTTCGAAATGGATAAAGTAAAAATGGGAAATGGCTTTTTTTGTAGGGTAGCCATACCCTTAACTGATCTGCTAATTTAGTTGTCTAAATATCAGGGGCTCCCATTATACGAGATGTAGCTATTAAATGACGGGACTGTGCTTAGAAACGTTGAAGGCTATATTGGAAGTGAAGTGCAATTTCTCCAATACTTGTGGGGAATTTTGTAACAACATTATCACAAAATGATGAATTATTGAAAAAAGTTCATATTTCATCGGAAAAGTACGAGTGATTATATCTTTAATTGTTATGTTGATGTTTTAATTTTATCTATGACTGCTCTTTTTCCATTATGGTTTACAATAGATATATGATAATAAAATAATTATATACATACAGATTCATGTCCCACTTTCCATTGTAAAACATCCTAGTCACTTTATTCTAAAAATAATTTTTATAAAAAAAATAAAATAAAACCGACTTCAAAAAAATTAAATGAAACAAATAAAATAAGAACTAATAATTCGATAATAAAATAAAATGCACTAAAAGGTATAAAATAATTATCTAATTTAGGTACAACTAAACGACGAAATATTAACATGAAATCACTTTATGAAGTTGGTGGCAAAAATATACTGTACATTTTATGAATCGAGCTCGACGGATCTTCCTTGGTACCTTTGGTGGGTAAGCTCGCTTATATAGTTTGTTTAGCAACGACATACAAAAAGTGATTTCATGTTAATATTTCGTGTTTAGTTGTAACTAAATTAGATAATGATTTTATACCTTTTAGTGCATTTTATTTGATTTTTGGGTTCATTTATTTGTTGGATTTAATTTTTTTGAAGGCGGTTTTATTTTTTTTTTATAAAAATTATTTTTATTTTTCTCTTTTTAGTGATGTTATTAATAGTGACTTAATATAATAACTTGCATGCATCTCGTAAGAGAAAGCGTCGGGCGAATGAATCAGAAAATGAAAATAAAATTCAATTCAGAAATATAGAAATTCTCTCGATACGTGTTTAAATGAATGTTTTAAGATTTTTTTATAAAAGATTTTATTTATTATAATTTCGATTATTTGCTCATAACAATTGAAGATTTACGTTATTTCGTCATTGATCATATCATCATATCATCAGAACAAATTAATATGCGTCCACCCCTAAAGTACCACCTTTCCAATGAAAAAAGAATCATCGAAATCGGTCCACGTGGCAAAAAGCTCTCGCTGAACATACATAAAATAAATAAATAGTTAGGTATCTTGACTATCTTGGAGCTATACTGATCCAAACGCAGAAAGAACAATTAAAATCACTTCATAAAAAAAGAAGCTATGGCTGAACAAACATAACAAAAAAGGTCCAATACCAATGAAATTTATATTTTTACCAATCGGAAACTAGACTGAACCCAATACAAAAAAATCATCAAAATCGGTTCACAATTGGCGAAAATATCAGGTAACATACACAAAAAAAAATCAGTCGAATTGAGAACCTACTCCTTTTTTTATGTCGGTTAAAAATAATCTCGATACCTATTTATTTTGGAGTTTTAAAACATTTGAAGAGTTTTCATATCTTTAGTAGTTCGTTCCCGGTCAAATGAGTAACAATTGAGCCATCAGTTCCATTCATCTATTTGTTAATTCCGATTACTTCGAGAGACTGGTTTCACCTCCATGATTCCATCTTCTCCAAAACGGATAGACTTCAATCCTTCAAAACCTGGCTGGACAAATACCGTCCGACTCCATTCCAAACTTTGAATACTCTATCACTTTCTCTTCTTAATTGGCATATAAGAGTCATATCGGACTTAAGAGTAATCGCGCGCATTTTCAACCCTTACATTAAAAAGAATTCAACCGTTGTGTGTCACTTGAGCAGACAACTTGTCTAGTTTTTAAGGAATTTGGTGTTGGTACTTGGTGAAACATTTTTTTAAAATTATTGGATAAAAAATATTTGGTAGGTTTCACATTAAGATATAAAAAATTAAAACGAATTTATTTTTGGAGAATCTTTAATCTTGATATATATATTTCGGGTGACTAACCCATCTTCAGGAGAAACAGAAAGCAACTGACCTGGATAAGTCGAATTTGAATACAAGTCAATGGTAAAATTTATTTTCAAGATAACAAAAGGGTAAATATTTAAAATTAGTGGAGGGAGAAAGGTAGGAAGTCTATTTTGTTTAATTTTGAATGGCCTTCTGAGAAATGGGGATTTTTTTTTTTTTTTTAATGCAATCGAATGCAAGAAGGGGTGCACCAGTAAAGGTGTAGCCCCTATGGATCTCGAAAGACCCTTGCATTACCGAAGAGAAGGGAAAGTTGATTAAGTGAGAGGGTGTAGATGTAGGTGTCTATGCACCCTGGTTTTGAAGGTTTGAAGATCATAGGTGCTGGGAAAGATAGAGGCTGGGAGAGAGTTCCAGTTCCTTGAAGTCATGGGGATATATGTATTCGCGAATGAAGTGGTCCGGCACTTTTTCCAATTTGACCGCAAAAGAGTGTTGGGAGTCGGCAAAACGTGTGCTGCGTGCAAAGTATGCTTTGGGGGAATTATTGATTTTATCTCATCAGAGCACCTGCCGTGATAGTATCTATAGAAAAGGGAAAGTGCAGAGACATCTCTTCGATGAGCCAGCGAGTCGAGGGAGTCGGTGAGGGTAGAATCGTCAATTAGCCTGACGGCTCGTTTCTGAATTGCATCAAGGGTAGCAAAGAGAATATTTTGAGGCTCCTCTCCACAGATGAGAGCCGTATTCGAGACAGGGGCGGATTTGGGCCTTGTAGATGGTGAGAAGCTGTGGGGGTTTGTAAAATCGCTTGACCTGAATAAGAAGCCAATCTTCCTTGCTGCAGATTTCGCCACAGAGGAGATGTGTTCATTCCAAGACAGGTCAGATGCGACAGAGACGCCCAACATGGATAGGCTGTCACACATTTTCAGGGTATTCGAATCGAAGTGAATATCAGGGAAATCTTTATTTTCGCGCTCAGAAATTAGACAACATTGAGTCTTGTTTGAATTAAAGTTAACTAAATTTTGAGAGCCCCATTTATTCAGTTTGTCTAGGTCGAGAGTAATTGAGGAGGCAATATTGATTCGATTATTCGGGAGAGAGGGTTTGCCGTGTAGAGTGCTATCGTCGGCGTAACAATGAGTGGGGTTAGCCGTTTGATCAATAAGGTCGTTTATATAAATAAGGAAGAGTGTGGAGGAGATTAGCAGAGCCTTGGGAACACCAGAGTTTGTGGAGAACGATTTACACTCAGGTGGATGTTCAGGGGGGGGGGGGAAGATTTAATGAAAACAAATTTGCAAATATTTAAAGAATGTAATCAATGATTGTACTTTTCTTAAGCACAACTTGTCTTTCATTTAGAGATGCGTTCGTATCAAACCAGCATTGAAAAAATACATTGTCCCGAATATGATAGCGGGACCTTTAGGTTTATAACTCTTTTAAACAAAGTTAAATATCTTTTCTTAAAAGTTCAAAAATTTGACAGTGAAATTTTAGTTGATTTTACTTGATTTTTAATATTCTTGAGCGATTTATGAAAAAATTTCATCGAGTTAAAATTTGGAGAGACTGGATTTGCTGGACTCAAAATCTGTCACCTTAATATAATTCATTAAAACTTTAAATTAACTAAATAATGTATTTGATCCTTTTCGTTTGTTTTTTTTTTTAATTTGTTAATTCTTTTGGGGATTTTTTAATCAATTTTGAATTTAATGAACTTTTTTTAATAATAATCCAAGATTGAGATTAAAAATTAACGATTAAGACAATTTGTTTAGTATTAATATAATTTTTAAGAAAAAAATAAAACCGACTTCAAAAAATTAAATCCAACAAATAAAATATACTAAAATGTATAAAATAATTTTTTTGCAACGAAATTTTCTCTGGAGAGAGACGGACTGGTAGAAATTTTAATTGAAAAGTGGAAGGCAGCCCAGTAGGAAAACAACACATATAAAATAAGGTGTGATTTATTGAAGTCCTTCTCCTTTTTCTTAAAACCGACGTTTCGGAGGATTTTTCCCTCCCCTTTTGAAAACCCAGAAGAAGGAGGGAAAAATCCTCCGAAACGTCGGTTTGAAAGGAAAGGAGGAAGGATTCCAATAAATTACACCTTTATTTTATATGTGTTAATTTTTCTCTTCCTCACTACCTCCTGGGCTGCCTTCCA
>JALMQS010000130.1:75775-107347 GCA_024734495.1 Forficula auricularia | reverse complement strand
CACACCCCGCCTAGCTCCCTGGACCTCAACCCCGCTATGCCCCCTGGACTCCACCCCGCACCACCCCCTGCACCCCCATCCTACTCCGTCCCACTCCTCACCCCACCCCCATTCCATCCCCGCACCCTACCCTCTGCACCCAGTTTTTGCATTTCTAGCCTTCTAGTGACCCAAAGATTATGTATACAAAATTTGGTTGAGTTTGCTCCAAGGGCAAGAATTTGCATTTTTTCACCTCCTCCCCCCTTTTTGGGTGGGTTTTTGGGGAAATTTTTTCAAACACAAGTTGTCAGAAATCACATCCCCTACAACTTTGTTTATTATAAAATTTGCCGTAGTGGTTAATAGTTTAGGAGTTATTTGATAATTTTCATTCGTGCGCCCCCCAAACCCCTCTTCTGGGGTCAAAATATCAAAGCGTTATCTAGCTACAAACGTAAGTTAGAAGACATCGGATGTAAATATGAAATTTCATAATAATCCCTTCAGCCGTTTTTACGTGAATCGTGAGCAACTTTTCGGAAAACCACTGCACAAACAGACAGACATGACACAACATGACAGGAGAAATTTTGTTGAGGGTGTTTTCGTTCATAACTTTGCTTGAAACGGTGTAACCAAAATTTAGCGTAATTTGGAGCAATTTATAGACAAAACCTTAATTTTATATAGATAGATGTATGAAACGTGGAAAAAATTCATTTTCAACTGTGATTATTTTTTCTGTCAGTGTGTCCGTCTGCCAGGATTTCGATGCTTATGATAATGGAGAAGTTCGTTCTGGTGCTAAGATGCTTGTATTTTGATTTTGATTTCTAGAAACTGATTAGATATTAGGTTTTCTAGCTTCAGTACTTTCGGTTCAAAAATGCGGAATTTTTATAATGATTTTATTGAGATTTTCCCATGCTGCTATGGGAAAGAGATTATAATAAGTGTGCTAATTGACTTATCTGTTAAAGCATCAAAAAAGAAATTAAAAAACAATTGTTATTGGTAGAGATTTAGAGAGGAGCACGAATTAAAAATGACGAAATAAAATGTCTCTGTGGCCCTGTGTTCGAAATTTGAAGACTGAGCAAATACTGTGATTTTTGGGTGAGGTCCACTGAAGAAGGAATATTGTACAAAATTTCCGAAATATTTGGATAAATTAAAAAAACCCACCATTTAAAATTAAATAAACTGCTGAAAAATAAGCCTTTCATTTAACCCCTATAAATATTTAATTAGAGTGTTTCAAGAAATACATTTTTGAATAGTTTATTATATTGAAGGAGACAATAAAAGTGTGTCTTCTGCTAGAATCATATATTTTATTTATAAGCAGAGACTATCATCAGTCTATTCCAAGAAGTCACACTCTTTTATTGTCTCCTTCAATATATGAAAATTCTGCTACCCTCGGCACAAAAACTTTCAATTTAGTTTATTATAATTAAATGATTACTTGGAGACTCCCTAGCTCCGCAAAATCTCCTTATAGCATACATAATGTTTGAATTTGGAAAATAATTACAGGCACTTCTCAAGTAGGTATTCCATACCCATAATTAAAAGCAATACGAAAAAAGTGTCATATGTTTCTGCTAAACTTTTTATATACATAGGGTAGATAAATATTTAGTTAATTTGAGACCATGATATTTCAGGGGTAAGTAAAAATAATTCATATTTCTATTTTAGTTGCTCTGAATGAGTTCTTTCAATATTCAGAGACGTTAGTTAATTTTCGGGGGGGGGGGGGGCTACCTATCGAAGAGTTAGGGGTAGGGACTAGGAAACATGACCACCCTGATGCCCAGACTGCTTTCTTTATCAGAGTATTATTTTTATAAAAAATTTATTGAACCTTTTATTTATATCCTGTAAAATTTCGGTGCTTACCTGAACATTTCGCGGTATGCGGGTTGAACACCCTAACACCCCCCCGCTGGCTACGGCAATGTGTCAGAGTATTATAGCTCATAAAGTAAAAACTTGAAATTGATAAATTATATTTATTCAGTTTTCCCCCAAATCACAAATAGTATCACAATTTTAATAGAATTAGTATTTTGCGCGAGAGTCGAATTTTATTCGGGGTCTCAAATAAAACATTTTTAATCATAGGATGTATTAATATTTCTTTAGGGTGTCTAAGTAGAATTAATTTTAAATTTATTTCGATTTAAAATGACTGAATTAATATTATGATTAACTGCTTATGGTAAGGCTGAATAGTTCCTAATTTCTTTTTAAATGCCTTCAGAGGTGCTGTTGTTCTTTATTTACCGGGAGTTTGTTCCCATTCTCTGTTATACAAAGTCCTTCGATGCTTGGACTTGGACACATGCAGGTCCATGGATCAAATTCTTTATCTGATAAATTTGAAATGCCTTCGACTTTAATAACCTCCATCCGAGCTTCAGTGAAGAGAGCCTTCTAATCTGCTCTAATCTGGACATCTGTAAAACGCAGAGACATTGACAATTTATTTTTAGAGCACAAATGAGTCTCACATAGGAGTTTTTGTGGCTCTTTGTATCTTAATTCTAGTGCAGCGGTCATGTCGCTATGGAGCACGAGTAGAGCAGTACTCTACAGTGGTCTATGTTTTTAAATTCATCGTCATGAAATGGCCACAGACTTATTTTGTGGAGGCCTCCGTAGACCTGTCTACCTGTTTTTACTTTACCATACAGGGTATGGTCAAGTAATTGTAAAAAAGTGTTTTTTTTTTCCCTCTTTTTTTCGAAATATCTCAAAAACGGCTGAAACTATTTTGATTCAAAAAATTGAACGAAACCATGGCATTTCGCTCTACAAAAAAGCTTTAATAAGTGAACATCGAAAAAATTATATTTTTCGAGATAATAATTGTTTTGTCAAAATGTTAGTTAGTTAGTCTGTGCGTTACCAAATTTTTGTGGACCAGTTAGCTCAAAAACTAGTGTGAATATCGAAACCAAATTTTACACGTAGTTTTGGTCCATTAAGATTAAGAGCTGATTAGATTTTGGTGCACATCGTCTCAAAATTAAGGAGGGGGTGGAGGGGGGTTAAAAATTAAAAATCTAGACCGTTTGAGCAAACTCAACCAAATTTTGTATACATAATCAGTGGACCCTCAGAAGTCTAAAAATGCAAAAACTAACAGCCCAAAATGGGGGGTGGGATTTAGGGTCAAAAAATGAAAATCTTGGCCTTTTACCAAACTCAAACAAATTTTGTATACATAATCAGTGGGCCACCAGAAGTCAAAAATGAAAATCTAACCGCCCGAAATGGGGGGGGGGGGGCGGAGGGTCAAAAAATGAAAAATCTTTGCCATCTACCAAGCTCAACCAAATTTTGTATACATAATCAGTGGGTCCCCGGAGTCTAAAAATGCAAAAACTAACCCCCCCCCCCCTGCATGTATTATAATAATTTGATTAAATATTAAATATAAGTGAGGGGCCAGGTTGTATGGTAAAGTCAAATTGATGGATGGCCACATCAGAACACGTCAGCTTATTTCCACATGATTTTGGCATGTAAAACATCTCGTCTATGGTTATTCCTAGACTTTTAACTTTGTCCACAAAAGGTACTTCGACTCCCTTATGTTTACCATATTTTGAGTATTGATTTGTTTGATAAGTCGCGAATAATAATTATTAGGTTATAACTTTTGATTATAGATTGGGACTTTTTTGGGTTTTACTTTTAGTCTAGGGCACTCGGACATCCCACCACGCAGTTTACCGATTAACCCGAGAACGCACAAGCTTTTTCACTAGCTTTTTAACTAACTAACTAACTTTAACTAACTTTTTAACTAACATCATGTTTCACCTAAAATCTACACCACTTTCCATAAGTAAAAAAAAAAAAAACTTTTCACTAACACAAAGTCACTAGCCGGGCTTGTCAAGCCCACTATATGTTTAATTGGTTTATAACACATTTTTCAATAATTGTATTCATGTTTTTTATTAATTTATATCAAGATTTATAAAAATAAATAATAAATCAATACTTTTTTAACGGGTTTTATGTATTTTTTACTAAACTTCGATCTAAAAAAAAAAAATAAAAAAAATGAAAAATTCTACACAAAGTTACAAGCCGGGCCCAATATATGTTTATTGGTTTATAATACTTATATTTTTCGATAATTATAATTATTTTTTTTATTAATTCATATCAGGATTTAAAAAAATAAATAATATATCAATACTTTTTTATTGTTTTAATATACAGAAAACCCCGGAGCCTGAGAGGTCCGTCTTGTGATTTTGTGCTTGTAAAATAGTTTCAAGAAAAAATTATATATACAGGGTATGGTCAAGAATTGTAATCGTGCATGAAAAAAGTGTTTTTTTTCCTTGTTTTTTTCGAAATTTCTAAAAAACGGCTGAAACTATTTTGAATAAAAAAATTGAGCTAAACCATGGCATTTCGCTCTAAAAAAAGCCCTAATAAGTGAACATCAAAAAAATTATGTTTTTAGAGATAATAATTGTTTTGTCAAAATGTCTATTAGTTAGTCTGTCTGTTTAGACGAGCTAGCTCAAAAACTAGTCTGAATATCGAAACCAAATTTCACACGTAGTTTTGGTCTATTGAGATTAGATTTTAGTCCATATCGATCCAAAATTAAGGGGGGTGGAGGGGTGGTTAATAATTAAAAATCTATGCCATTTGAGCAAACTCAACCAAATTTTGTATAAATAATCAGTGGGACCCCAGAAGTCTAAAAATGCAAAAACTAACCGCCCAAAATGGGGGGGAGTAGGGTCAAAAAATGAAAATCTTGGCCATTTACCAAACTCAACCAAATTTTGTATACATAATCAGTGGGACTCCAGGAGTCTAAAAATGCAAAAACTAACCCCCCCCCCCTAGATGATTATAAATAATTTTATTAAATATTAAATATAAGTGAGGGGCCAGGTTGTATGGTAAAGTCAAGTGGATGGCCACATCAGAACACGTCAGCTTATTTTTAGAAAAATCCTTTAAAAAAAAAATAAAACCTTGGAATTTATTATTTATTTTTTATTTTTTTATTATTGAAAAGAAAAAGTGTGACCGGGCCTGATAAGTCGAGCTTATGCGTTCTAGGGTTAAGCAAATGATTTCATCCAGTAATCTTTCTCGGTAATGTCGTATGTCGTCAGCATATATGTGATATTTACAGTCTATGTTATCAACGACAAATAAGAACGAATTTGATATCTCAAGTAGGTACTTTGGAAGATATCATCGTTTGTTTGTCTTAGCAAAATGGGCTGCAAAATCAAATCAAAAAGTTTAAAGTTCGATGCGCGAGCGGAAAATGTTAACCGATTTTAATATTTTTTTATTCCGTATTTCTTCTTATTACAATAGGCAATTTTTCCGCACTAAAAAATTTCAGTTTTTTCGATCCACCCTATAAATTATTAACGCGCGTTGAAATCACTGTACAAAGTAATAATTGAGAATCTAGAATCTACTCTTATTAATCGAGCAAACATTGTATATTTATTTCTTTGTATATATAGTTATTTATTTGTATCTTGGTTATATTTTGAAAACGACTCTACCGATTTTGATGAAATTCACGGGTTAGGGGTTTTTGGGGTGACAATTCGATCTGTCACGGTCTCATCTTCGACAAAGTTGTTTTTGATGGGTTTTTTTCGTAATCAAATTAATTATTCTCAGGTAGACAAATCCCATTCTTAGGGTTTTCAAAAAGGTTTCCCTTTTCGTTTTGTACCCAGGCAGACAATGGGTTGCCTTATTTCATTGTTCTAAAAGGCCTTGAAGAAGTATTGTGTTTGTGGTTTGTTGTTTTCCCTAAACGTTAGAATTATTAATAAATGTTTTATAATTGTTTTTATAAATAACCTTATTTATTTAATAGAATAAAAAATAATCAAGAATTTATTTAAAAATATCTTTCGCATAAGCTGGTCTCAATTTTCTGAAAAAATAACACAGTGGTCGAATACATTATATATATTTGTATTTTTTTTAATTTGAAAACGGCTTTCAAATAAAAATCGACCTTTTTATCAGAATTTTAAATTAAAAATAATATTAAAATAAAGCTTTTAACTGAAGGAAGAAGTTACCGAGCATCGCTCGGTGCCTCCAGAGTACTAAATATTAAAAATACTTCTGAATTTTCAAATGTCGGAATTTTGGGCTGTCGGAATTTGACATTCGAGAATTTTGGTGCCACCTGTGTCCCAAACATATTATCGTATATTATGTCCTCCTTTCTAACTTAAACTTTCATCGGATTTGGATATTTCCCAAGCAATAAGACATCCATTTTTAGATTACTCTATTTTGAATATAGTTGTGTACATTGTATAACATAAAAATGTTGATGGAGGACCTAAAAGTTGTTATGTACGTAATCGCGATTCCCCTCAATCAGTAAAAGTATACCTACTTATTATACATAGATATATCTATTTTAAATAGATAATATGAATAATTGATGCGTTTTTTTATTACTTTTTATAAGGAGAAAGTTGATTTGAATCTTTAATTCTAATAATTTTTTAAAGATATTTCTTCATAGCTTTTTCTAAAATGCTTAATATTTTTATATATTGTCGCCTTAGAGTGTAAACCTGCTACCTCACAACAAGGAAATTTTCAGGGCAGGGAAAAAATAAACAAACTTTAATATTGTTGTAATGGAAAGAAACTATTTTTCACATTTTTTTTCAATAAAGATAAGAGTAAATAAATATTATATTTAAAATTCATTTACTATGAGTTAGGGATTCTTGGTCACTTGTTTCACATTAAAATTCAAAAATTAAAAGATGTAAAAATTTTTTCAATATACATATTTCGAGTTGTACCGGGTGATTCAATAAGGGTGAAGAGGTACCGTATCTCAGGAACTAATAATCGTAGAAGTTTGGGAAAAAAATCCTTCTGAGGAAATCGACCAAGAAAAATTGCTGGAAATATTTTTTAAGTTCATACGTCCACCGCTAGGTGGCTAAATAGCTTCGATCGTATAAAAAATGCAATTTTCTCAAAAATTTTCCAATATAAGTTTAGAAATGAATACTCCCACGTTAATGCCACCATAATAGTCCATCTTTTTGATAAATGACTTTTTATTGTAGGACGTAAAATAAAGGCGGGAGGGGATGCTAAACTTTTATGGACTCTAGTGTCTATAACTTAAGTTTGACTTAACGGAATTTTGTTAACAAGGTCTGGTTCAAGAAAGGAAGGTTTGGTGAATAAAATAAAAAAACATCCATGCCATTCTAGTTCTTGTCGCCCTCGCTAAGGGGCGTGTTTTATAAAGTAAATCGTTTTATTAATTTTGCTCCAAAATCTTAAATGGAACCGTATAATTATTTTATTAGATTCAGAAAGCAGATCAAATTTGCAACAAAATATGTTCAAACCGCATGTCGATATCTTCATTCGTTTAACAGTTATTGCTTAAAAAATACTTTATTAACGAATTTATTAAAGAAACAAAATAGGTAATTGAGTTTTCAATTTTTTTTTAAGTTTCATAGTCAAGCATGCCATGAAAAAATAAAAAAACAGTTTAAAACTTTGTTCTTATTTTCATCTAATCACAACAGGCGCAACTTTTAAGAGAATATGTATTTTCGGTAGTTTACGGGTATACTTGGAGTGTGGTTTTTTAAGAGGAATAAAATTTTTGGACCGAGACGCTGCCCGCCAGGTCACCAGCCCGGAGGGCCGAGCTTCGAGGGCGTGCCGATGGCACGCCCGAAAAGCTTGTTCCACATAATTCCAAAGACGTCTACACTAGGGTGGAGTGAAAAAACTAAAATCGAAAATTTGAAACGGGCGTATTCGGAAAAGTTCCCTAATACAAAGTCTATTTATAATAGAAAATCTCAGCTATCAAATTATATTTTAAGGTGCCCCTTCAAGTGTGTGTCGTCGCGAATGCACCTTTGAACCTGACTTATGTTTCTCTCTGAAAACCACCGAAAAAATGCCGCGCTGGTCAATAAAAATGCTCATTGCATAAGCTGGAAATAATTTTAATCGACGTTAGCATTCCAAAAATAAGAGTTATATGTTTTCGACGGTTTCTGGCTGGTGCTAAATTTTTAGGGACTAAAAACTACTAAATTGTGGACTTTTTTCATAATTTGATTATAACCCGGAAATCATGCGCCCTACAGAGAATTTTAATTTATCAAAATGAAAGAGCATAACATCATGCGTCGAATAATCTACTTATAAGTTAATATTGCTCCAGCCGTGTTAGCTACAATCGACCGTCGCAAATAGGCAATATTTAGCAAAGTGAATTATGCTCATTAGGTGGTCAACAAGAAACATTTCTTCGAATTTTTACGCCCTGACTCCCAGACAGAATTGTTACCAATTGGCTAAAAAACTAGAATTGCAATCATTCATCTTAATTGGACAACGGTAACCCGTGCCTCAATGAGGTTGAAAAAATTGCAGTTTTTCATTCATAAAATGAAAACCACTCATCTAGAAACTTGATTCTTGTCTCATTTTCTAAGAAATTTTATTCTCTTGAAGTTTTACTTGATCTACTTTTTTGATAAAACTTTTAGATTTGAAGATATCCAGCATTTTCCAAGACAGGAAATTATTGCGGCACTGGTTACCGTTGTCCAATTAAGATGAAACTTTGCCAATCTCATTTTTTAGACAATTGGCAACTATTGTGGGGGTCAGCACCAAAATTCGAAAAGTGGTTTCTTGTGATCACATAATGAGAATAACTCACTTTTACGCAAAGTTGGTAAAACTTGGCTATCTTTGACGTCGATTGCGGCTAAACGGCTAAACTGATTTTAGCTTTTCAGTAGATTATTCAACGCAAAATTCTCTGCTCTTTCAATTTGGTAGGAGTGAAATTTTCCGTAGGATACATGGTTTTTGAGCTATAAGCAAAAATCTGAATAAAGTTCCAAATTTTCGTTGTGGCAAAGATTGCATCGTAGGAAGTTCACACACACATGATTATACTTATAGATGCCAACTTTTCCGCACAGCCTAATAAATTGAGATTTTTTTTTTGGGGGGGGGGGGGGCGCTTTTTTGCTCCACCCTAGTGTACACCTAATTCCAATCGCGGTCCACCCCTTGTATGTATCTATATAAATATATAAAATTAAGGTTTTGTCTGTACATTGCTTAGAATCGTCCCAGATTTTGGCTGTACACGAAGAAAATTGGCTCCAAGATTTTGCCCCACCCCTGGATTAAAACTACACGCCTTCTAGTGGGAAAATTTAGAGGCCCGTTAATAGTATAGCTAAGAGAAAACTTGTGTTAAATAACAAATCGCTGAAGAACTATCGCATTGGTCTAGAAGGAAGTGGTTGTTATTCTGATGATATGACGATTAATTTTAATCTTTTGTTATAATCATGCATTTGATTGGATTTAATATTCAGGAATCCGAAATTAAACTGTTCATTTTTATTCTATTTACTTTATGATTGATCTAAACCGAAAACTCTTTCAAAATCATTTTCCAGATCATTAAAATTGTTCACGTCAAAGATAAAATATTCGTCATAAAAATGACTTGATGTATACATTGGTAAATACAGATAAAATAATCTTAAAGATCACATTATTATTATTTTTTTTTTTTTTTTAGATAATTAATTGAGTAAAAAATCCAGTAAACTTTGGAAATTGAACTAGGTACTTGATCGAAATAGAAAATTCTTAGCTACCTATTTATCTCAAAAAAAGTTAGTTGTCTTGTCTCCATTACAAAAAAAAACTCAGCTGAGTAAATACGCACGATAAGAGTATGTAGCTTACCAGAATACTTTCTCTTCTTTTCTAGATTGTGTAAAACGTGGAAAAATAAAATCTTCAAATATGAATTTAATTTTCTATCTGTGTGTCTATCTGTTCGTAATGCGATACCTGCGATACCAGAAAATAATCTGACTTGTTCTGATGTTGCCATCCAATTGACTTTACCATACAACCTGGCCCCTCACTTATATTTGATATTTAATAAAATTATTTATAATCATGTAGGGGAGGGGTTAGTTATTGCTTTTTAGACTTCTGGGATCCCACTGATTATGTAAACAAAATTTGGTGGAGTTTGGTCAAATGGCCAAGATTTTAATTTTTTGACCATGTACACCCCCCCCCCATTTCGGGCGGTTGGTTTTTTCATTTTTAGACTTCTGAGGGTCCAATGATTATGTAGACAAAATTTGGTTGCGTTTGGTCAAATGGCCTAAATATAAATTTTTTGACCCATCACCCCCCCCCATTTTGGGCGGTTAATTTTTGAATTTTTAGACTTCTGGGGTTCCACGGATTATGTATACAAAATTTGGTTGAGTTTGGTCAAATGGCCTAGATTTTTAATTTTTAACCCCCCTTCACCCCCTTAATTTTGGGTCGATATCCACCAAAATCTAATCAGCTCTTAATCTCAATGGACCAAAACTACGTGTGAAATTTGGTTTCGATATTCACACTAGTTTTTGAGCTAGCTCGTCCACAAAATCTGGTAACGCATAGACTAACAGACATTTTGACAAAAAAAATTATTATCTCGAAAAATATAATATTTTCGATGTTCACTTATTAAGGCTTTTTTGTAGAGCGAAATGCGATGGTTTCGCTCAATTTTTTTAATCGAAATAGTTTCCGTCGTTTTTGAGATATTTCGAAAAAAGAAGGAAAAAAAACACTTTTTCATGCACCATTACAATACTTGACCATACTCTGTATGGTAAAGTTTTTTTTTTTTTTTTTTTTTTTTTTTTTCAATGATAATGATGAGAGAAGGAGTTACACCAAAAAGGTGCAACCCCTAAAGGCCTCGGTTGGCCCCTCCATCGTGAAAAGAAGAAGAAAGAATTTTATGGGTTGGGCGGAGGTCGAAGGTACCTGTGGATACGGGTCTTAAATAGCTTAAGGTTATAAGTCGCGGGAAAGATGGTGGCAGGGAGCGAGTTCCAGTCTCTGGAGGTCATAGGAATAAAAGAGTTGGCGAAAGCGCTTGTTCGACTTTTATCCAATTTGACAGCGAAGGGGTGCTGAGCGTTAGAAAACCGCGTGTTTCTCGTAAAGAGGGCATTAGGGGGGATAAGAGATTTCAGCTCGACTGAACAGACACCGTGATAGTATCTGTAGTACAGGGAAAGGGCAGAAACGGTTCTTCGGTGAGCCAGGGAGTCGAGTGAGTTGGTTAGAGCCGGGTCTCCTATTAGTTTAATTGCTCGCTTCTGAATTGCATCCAGTGTTGCAAGAGAATGCTTGGATGCACCCCTCCACAGATGAGAGCCATATTCGAGACAGGGACGAATTTGAGCCTTATACAGCATAAGAAGTTGACTGGGAGTATAACAGCGTCTAGACCTAAATAGGAGACCAAGCTTGCGCGCTGCAGCTTTAGCAGTGGTTGAGATATGGTCATTCCATGAAAGGTCAGACCCTAGAGTTACGCCTAGCATTGAAATTTTATCCCTGAATTCTAGTGAGTTTGAGTCGAATGATATGTTTGGGAGGTTTCTGTCGACGCGCCTAGAAATAAGGCAACACTGAGTTTTGCCTGCATTGAAGTTAACTAAGTTTTGGGATCCCCAGTTTTTAAGTTTGCACAAGTCTAAATTAATTGAAGAGGCAATGTCTGCACGGTTTTTATGCGATGCAGGGGCGTTATGTAGGGTGCTGTCATCTGCGTAACAATGTACCGGATTGGAGGGCAAGTTTAGAAGGTCGTTGATATAGATAAGAAAAAGCGTAGGGGAGATAACCGATCCCTGAGGAACTCCAGCGTTGGTGTGGAAGGGGAAGATGATATTCCATCGATGACAACCTTAATACTACGGTCTGAAAGAAAACTTTCGAGCAACTTACAGAGTTTCGGTGCAAGGCCGACGGAGGTCAATTTGGCAAGAAGATTTTTGTGCCAGACCATATCGAAGGCTTTTGAAATGTCTAAAGCTACCGCGAGGGTTTCATTCCCGGCCTCCAGGGTTTTGTTCCAGATATGAGTTACATATGCTAGGATGTCACCAGTCGACCGGAATTTCCTGAAGCCGTATTGCCTATCGTGGATAAATTTATTTGACTCTAAGTGTCGTAGAACTTGCTCGTTGATGGCCTTTTCCATGATTTTGGATAAGACAGAAGTGATTGCTATGGGTCGATAGTTTTTTATGTTGGAAGAATCGCCTTTTTTCTTAATTGGTTGGATTCTGGCTAGTTTCCAGGCTTCAGGAAATATTCCAGAGTTATAGGAGAGATTGTATAATTTGGATAGTATAGGAGCAAGTTCAGGGGCGCACTTTTTAATGAGAATGGCAGGGATATCGTCGGGGCCAGCAGAAGAGTTTTTCTTTAGATTCCGGATGATCTTTAGAATTGCTGGTATCCTGAAAACAGTATCTGACATTATATTAGTACTGGGGGTATGTGGGTGGTTCAAGCCCTTTGTCGTCCAGGTTTGAGTTGGACGCGAAATATGAGGCAAAAGCTTCGGCTTTGTCGGAGGCGTCAATGGCTATCGAGTTGTCGGAGAGATTGAGAGGGGGAAATGATGAGTTTGTAAAATTTCTTTTTACATACTTATCAAGGGACCAGAATTTGTTTGAACTGCTGGGGCAAGCTGCTAGCCTGTCAGCTTTTTCTGAATGAAGGACTTCATCGCATTATCGATTGTTTTTTTACAGTGGGCGCGGGCTTTTGTGAGGAGAACGCGATTGTACTCTGATGGTGTCGAAGACCAATTATAGAAAGCATGATTTTTTTGTTTGACTGCTTCGGAGCAAGACTTATTGAACCAGGGCTTGGAGTCCTGTTTTCCAATTACCCGTTTGAAAGGGACAAATAACTCGATGCCCATTTGAATCACTTCAGAGAATGCAGACGCACATTCGGTGGCATTTTTGTTTCTGAAGCAGTAATCATTCCATGGGAAAGAGCCGAAGAAGTTACGCATTTCATCCCAGTTGGCTTTAAGAAAAAGCCTTATTTCTCTGGGCTTTGGGCAGGATAGAGCGGGTTTTACTAAGTCGATATGTGATTTTATTTTAATTAAGTTGTGGTCTGAGTTACCTAGAGGTGCAGAGATACTAAAAGAGAATTGAGATGGGGCAGATGACAGAAAGAGGTCGAGGAGATATGGGGTATCGTTTGGGTTGTCCGGAATCCTAGTGGGGCGATCTATAATTTGGGTTAAGTCACATGAAGTTGCAAATATGTGAGCAGCGTTGCCTTCAGAGGTGTTGTATCTGGAGAATGTCAACCAGTCCTTATTGTGTACATTGAAGTCACCTAGGAAAGAGACTTCAGAATTTGGAAAACGTGAAAGAATTACATTCACACAATTGCCGAGATAATCGAAAAATTCTTTAAATTTTTTATCATTAGGAGATCTATAGATTGTACAGAGAATTCTACTTGAGGTCTTAGTATTAAATTTAAGCCATAAAGCGTCGTAAGCTTTTTTCTAAAAATCCAAGTCGTTCGCAGGGGATGTTATCGCGAACGTAGCAACGAGACGCCGTTATACCGGCGGAATTTGGGGTGTAGAATATATTTCCCGAATTTGAGATCTGGAGTATCGGATTTGTCTGTGTCAATTTGGGTTTCACTGAGGGCCAAAATGGAGGGTCTTTCGTCTTCGAGATGTTGGAAAACGGAAGTTTTATTGCTAAAGAGACCGCGAATATTGGAATAGTGGATGCTCAATGTAGACATGATGTATAATAGAATGAGCGAGAGGGTGTAAATTATTGAATAGAAAGAGAGAAAAAAAGAAAGAAAGAAATCGGAATCACAAGTCTGATCTCAGAAAGATAGGTAAAATCTAGTTTACTGAGTTTTAATAACTTGAGCAGTGGTGTTTCACCGAGCGATAATTAGGTTAAAATTATCTACCACTTAATTATTTAGGTTGTACCTGTAGGGAAATAAATGATATATTATATACTTAATTACTACTTGGGCTTAATAAAAAAAGAATTAAAATATAAATAAATATATTAATAATAGTTCGTAAAAAAAATAAAGAAAAAAGAAAAATTATAATTTATAAAATAATTGAACGTAAAAAGGAAACAACATGCAATAATGAATAAAATAATGTTATTATTAAAATTAAAAAATTATTTCAAATGCAATGTATTAAAGAGAGAAAGAAAATCAATAGAAATTCGAAACTTATGGTTTGTGAGATGATCCTCTTGTCTTCAAACACAATGTAACGAATTGAAATAAAATAAAAATAAAATAAGTTAGCCAATTATTTGATGGCTAAACAAATAATTACAAATATTAATTAAATTACGAAAAGTAAAATTAAATAAATTATATCACTAGAAAGAGGAATTTTTAACGAATAGTTTGATGTAAAATAATTAGAAAGTTTTGAAAATTAGACCACTCAAAAAAACAGTCAAGTATGGAGCAAATAAAAACGTGTCTTTGTTGAGACCTTGCAGTAAAAATGAAGATCGTTGAAAGTTTTTTCTGGTGTTGTTAAGCTGTTTGTATTTCCATAACAAAGAATTGAATAGATTTTGTTTTTCTAGGTTTAGAAAATTTGTTGAAAAATTCAGTAAATTGTGTTTTTGTGGAGATAATAAGTTGAACTTTACTATAAAACATTTTATTATTAAAATGGACCTTTTTACGTTCTCTAATAATTGCTGACAAAATATGGCCAAAATATCAAAATTTTTGAATAACTATAGCTATGTCCATAAATTATGTCACATAATAAGGCCGATTTGTGACAATATGTGACGGGGGGGGGGGGGGGGGGCTTAAAAATATTTATGTCCCAAAAGTTAAATTAAAAAATTAAAAAAATTTCAAATATCTCTATATATAAAATTAAGGTTTTTTCTGTACATTGGTCCAAATTACGGCAAATTTTGGTTGCACACGTTTCAAGAAAAGTTATGAGGGAAAACAGCCTCAACAAAATTCCCGTCTGTCTGTCTGTATGTTTTCGTGGTTTCCGTGAAAATTTGCTCACGATTCACTTAAAAACGGCCAAAGGGATTATTATAAAATTTCATATTTGGATCAGATGACTTTTAACCTACGTTTATTGCTATATAAACTTTTGATATTTTGACCAGAAAAGGGGGATTGAAGGGGCGCACTAATGGAAATGATCAAATAACTCCTAAACTATTTACTCTACGGCAAATTTTGTAATGAGCAAAGTTGTAGGCGATGTAATTTCTGACAATTTTTGTTTTAAAAATATTCTCCCCAAAAAACCACCAAAAATATAAATTCTTGCCCTTGAAAAAAATTCAACCAAATTTTGTATACATAATCTGTGGGCCTCTAAAGAGCTAGAAATGCAAAAACTAGCCACCCAAAATGTAAATTCTTGCTATTGGAGAAAACTCAACCAAATTTTGTACACATATCTGTGGGCTAGAAATGCAAAAACTGAATGTGGGGGTGGGTGGGGTGCAGTGGGTGTTCGGGGGGGGGACCAGAGGTCATAGCGGGGGATGTCCAGGGGGCATGGCGGGGTGTGGTGTGCGGGTCCAGAGGGCGTAGCGCGGGGTCGGGTGCAGTGTCGGGGTAGTGGGGTTCGGGTGTATGGTGCGGGGGTGGGGATGCCTGGGTGGGTTCTAGGGTAGGGGTCCAGGGGCGTAGCTTCATGACTAGTAAGAGGGCCGCCGAAGGCGGGCCTTGCAGCTAATAAATAATAAATATAAAAGGGATAGTGTGACGTCCCAATACAGGGGAGCTCAATAAAAATTTAACAGAATGTGACACAGGAGATCTTGAAATTCGTATGAAGTAATTTATGGACGGCTCCTTGCTGGGTCTTGAAAATTTTTTCACTTTTTCATTCACACAATAAACAATAAGAATCTAGCTTAAGCCCTGCTAAATCAGTAAAGGGCAGCAGATTCGTACTAAGGACATCAATTACTTTGCTTTTTGCTTCATGACTTAGACATCCTGGTCATTTTTGCGAATATACATTTATGGGGAAATTAAAATTAGAGTCTTGAGAGCTCTTGCTTGACCTAGTGACCTCTCATGTTATTTTTTTATATTTAGTTATATAATGAACTAACCTGTCTTATTGCCTTTGGAAAAAAATAATTAATCTTATCACTTTTTCGAGATATTAGACTATCAATTATGTCTGTCATAATAAATAATATTTTAATCTTATTAAAACGCTTTCAAATACTTAGTTAAACGTACGTTATTTCTATTTAAAAAATAAATATTAAATTAGAATATTAATTAATTATGGGAGACAAAAGATTCTCCTAAAATTACTTTCCAACCACTTGAAAATAACTTCAGATTTCAGAGCGGAAGAGCTGTGCATTCATATTATTAAACATGTTAACCTAGGTCAGTGATTTTCAAACCTCGTGCCAAGACCCACTAAGGGCCGGTTGTATGTCGCAAAGTAAATGCTTTTTACCACTAACAAACGGTAGATGGTAAATGGAGCCACTGGGATGGCCAATCAGATGACAGGCACTGAAAGTGCTCCATTTACATCTACCGTTTGTTAGTGGTAAAAAGCATTTACTTTGCGACATACAACCCCTAAGGGGGCATGAAGAGCTTAAAAAGAGTTGGAGGATACTTTCTCAAGATAAAAATTACAATAACTTTTAAGGAGTTTGGTGTTGGTTCTAGGTGAAACATTTTAATATAATAATAAAACTTGAGCAAGATGCGAGGTAGGTTTCACAAAAAAAGAAATAAAACAAAATTGAGTTTTGAATTCGATATATTTCGGGGGTGAGTTTACTTTGACTCCTGATGATGGGCTCACCCCGAAATATATCGAATTCAAAACTCAATTTTGTTTTATTTCTTTTTGTGAACCTACCAATCTTGCTCAAGTTTTATTATTATATAAAAATTACAATTACCTTAGCATAAATAAATAAACACGTATAGAAAATTTTTTATTTATGTAAAATATCTATTAAAACTATGTTTAACTTAACTTTTATTCCATTATTTATATTATAATAAATACCGAAACACTGTGCCGAAGGATTGGGATAGTTAAAATAGAAATATATACAATATAGAAATTATTATACAGCGATTTTTTTAAAAAGATGAATATTAAAATGAAATTTTTTTACAATCAATAATAAGAGTATAAAAGAACCTTGTTTTTTAAAAATTATATCACCGGAAACGCGAATATTCCGGTATCGATATCCGGTTGATCCTTTTGTTTATATTAAAATTTTTTCTTTATTCTTTAATTTAATTTAAATTTCATTTTTTAGCTTCTTATAATAGAATCTATTTAGCCAAATCCTATATAAAGAAAACATAGAGACTGTTAACTGCTGAATATGAAGTGTTAGGGATGATTTTATTATATATCAGAAGGGTTGATTTCACCTAGTTGCGCAAGTGCTCTCCGGGCCATTGACTAGCACATACATTTCTGAGAGGGTGAAATCAACCTTCCTGACAAATAATAAAAATCATCTCTAATACCTCGGATTCAGTAGTGAGAATATCTCTCGTGTTTTCTATAGAAAACTTAACTCTGCAACTATCGTCAATTTGAACTTTTAGATCCTATTAACTACTATAGATTTAGGAGATGAGCTTCAGGTTCAGTGTCGTGTACGAATAATTCAAGGCCTTGTTTCAATAAAATGATAAGCCACATAACTGAAAACCTAAGATAAGAAACTTTTAGGTTTTTAAAAAATCTATAAAATAAATAAATAAATCTTTATTACTCGACCTGCTTAGAGGCACAAGTCCTCGGTGGCTAGGTCAACAAAACATCAATACAAATTAACTACAGAAATTAATAAACATAAATACAAATCAATTAAAAGAAATTAACAAACAAGGAAAAGAAAAAAAAATAGAAATGTATGATCATTTACAAATAACATGATCATAGATTTCCATCAAAAGACAAAACGTAATTTAAATAATTCCGCGCAAAAACCCGATACCAGGAGCAAACGACGCATTAGTCATCCCGACATTTGCCATAAGTTGTTAAGGAAACCTGGTCAAAACCTTAACAAGGATGGTATGACCTCTCTCTACCTCAGCTAATCTCTGCTTGCGAGAACTAAATAAAATGTTCCACAACTCTAGGACATTAGGACTTGACAAAATTTATAATTGATCTAATCATAGGGGGCAGAGGACTATAATCCCAAGTAGTAACAGACAGACTATTCCATAAATCAATGCCAGATCCTACAAATGAATGTAAGCCGATATTTTTCAATAATCTTGGCTTACGAATCTTTTCTATGATCAGCTCTACCTAAATAACTTGGTTCCTGAAATCTATTCGTTATTTCCTCCCAACTCCTAAAACCCTTATACGCTTTGAAAATCACTTTCAATTTAGCCCATTCTCTTCTCTCCAATAAACTAGACCATCCTAATTCATTAATCATTAAAATGACACTACTAAACCTAACAAATTTACCAAAAACAAATCTAACCGCCCTCCTTTGTACCATATCAATTTTTCTCTCTAATCGTTTCGGATGTTTGTCCCAAACAACAGAACAATACTCTAAATTAGGTCTTACATAAGTTAAATAAAATTAAACAGGGGTACCCAGTGCCCAACCCCTAGCTTCATGACTCCACCCTGTTTCGTGCAAAGTACCCCTCTCCTAGTTTCATGAAAAGTAACCCCCCCCCCCCCCATTTTATTCAGTTCTAAAGTAGTGAGATCTAATGTGCTCCCATGTTCAAAATCATCAATTTATTAAACGAGTCGAGAATATAGTAACTTCAATTAAAATGCATCATTTTCATTTTACATGTTCGTCTATATTTATTTATTTCACATTTTTGGTTGAAATTATTTTCCTAAAACTTGGCTTTTACGCATTAAATTATTATTAGTATTGTTTGATAGGGCCTCCACCTTTTTCTTTTTGCCCTTCCATCCTCTTTTATTATGATCTCATGATGGCAACTAGTAATTCGTGACATACATAAAAATGCGTAAAAGTAAAGTGACCAGAAGTCCCACATTTGGGTTTCTTATCCCACATGGAACAATCTTTTCTATTGTGGATTAAAAAATGTATATTTATTAGTTATTTGTATTATTACAAAGTCTTTGGACGAGACTCTATGTATTTTTTTATAAAATCGTTACGTGCTAAAATTCAACCTAAATGAATACTACATTTTGTGTCTTTGATTGACTCCAAGGGTTCCGTTGTTACCCGATAAACCTTTGAAGACACGCTTGGCCCGAGACCAATCCAAAACTTATTTTCCTTCGGGGAAACGGCTTGCGCCTTTGTTTAGTCATACCCTTAATTGATCTGCCAATTCAGTTGTCTAAATATCAGGGGCTCCCATTATAGCTATTAAATGACCGGACTATACTTAGAAACGTTCAAGGCTATATTGCAAGTGAAGTGCAATTTCTCCAATACTTGTGAGAAATTTTGTAACAATATATCACAAATTTTCAGAGAACGAACAGAGTTGTGAAAAACTTTTCATTTTTCCTCCAATTTTAATTTTCTCTTTACATTTACTGTGTTTTAATTGAAATACATTTCATTTAACGAAGCTTGACGATTAAAATTTCTATTAAAAGATAAAAGCGTATGGCTATCTCAGTTTTCAGATACCATAACTACTAAATTATACAGATATTGAAATGTCAATAAGCTATCGATTATTATTGATTATAATATTTATAAGGTTATTTTTAATATTTCTACTGAAAATACCTATATTATAAAGAATTCGATAATAATAAATGATTACCTACGCATCTTTTGAAGTATACGTGATAATGTGGACTTATCTTGATAAAATAATTTAAGAGACATCTTCAGAAATTTGTGACTCATTTTCAAAATACTGTAATAGTATTACGTAGATAAATGTCTAGCAAAGTTACTAAGCGTTCCTATTTCACAGGTTGCTTGATTGAATTGCGGCCAGATCACTTATTTACTGATATTAAATTCAAGTCACCTAACAATTTTGATAGTGATCAGCAACTATATAAATATTACTCAGTATGCCTGACAGGAAATTCAGTCATTTTTTTATATTTTCTTATTGTGTTTACTATAGAATTGTCCTAACAATGAGAAAAACTATATGATTAAAGTATTTTTTTTACTTTCACGTTTATATTCTATAGAATATAGTAAGTAATGTGAAGTATTGCAATCGCCTGCCTGAGTCCTGACACTTTGAGAGCTTCTATCTCAGAGATGAAAAAAGTTAATTTAATTTTGTAACTTCTAGGTGGAAGGAATCGATGTCCTTAATAGTTGGAAACCAGATTTACGAATTAAAACCGGATATTGTGGTCCCCAGAGGCCAAAAATCCATTGGTCAGTGCGTTTGTACGTATGTACCCCCTGCGTTTCGCAAGCATAAGTCTCAGAGCTACGAAACTCGAAATTTAAGTTCCATTTATGCTAGAAGGAGTACAGCAAAATTTTGGCTGAAATGGTACCACTGGAAGTCGAAATTTACATGAAATATTTTTCGTTTTTTTTTTTATTTTCTCAAAAACAGCTCTAAATTTTTTTAAATCGGTGTACTTATCAAGTATAATGAGTTATTAGTCGTGTATAAATTTAAATTCGATTGAAATAAAGGAAGGGGGTGTAAATTAGGAGTGTCGCGATGATTTCAAATAAGTGAGATTGTGAAAGTCGTGTGGTGACCATACCAGTTGATTAACGAAATTTTCCCTCTTTCTACCAATAACTGCTAATTGTAAAAAAAAGTATTGCAGTCTGAGACCCTTATGGGCCGGGGGTAGAATAGGTCCATAGTATCCTCTGCTTGTCGTAAAAGGAGACTAAAAGGGGTTGGACGTGAGGCTAATAAGCTCACTCCGTAAAAAACTTCCCAGTCTTGGAAGCAGGCATTTGCTTCCATTCAACAGGGAGAAAAATAAGACACCTAGATAAAACAAAAATAATAAATTAAGATTCTAAAGAAAAAAAAGAAGCACTATTCTTCTTTGAGAAGCTTCTCAGCCAAGTAAACATATATACACTTTACGCTCGATCTGAGTGTAGCAAAGCCGCCTGGTTTTCGTTGGGAGTCCCCTCTCCTTAAGTAAGTTCTTTGACTTCTTACTAATAAAAATTTGGAACTCATATTATATATTTCATTCATGCATGGGATGCAAGCCCCACCTCTGATGGAATTTTTCATCAGTTCATAAATATTTATTCGGGAATTGCATTAAAATCTTAATCAGAATTTTTGGCAGATTTTAATTCAAATAGATTTGGAATTGATTCTAAAATAAGAAAGATTTTTTTTAATAACTTCCCTTGACAATCATCTACTAATAAACATATCAATTAAATAGTAAATTTAAAAGTTTATATTGCAACAATATTTTGTGTATAATTATGATAAATAAAAGGCTTATTATTATTATTATTATTATTATTGCAACAATGGACATGTTTGAATTCAATTTTATCTTATTTTAACTGAATTTTGTATACAAAATTTCAATTGAATTACACATTGCTATTGCTTGGTGTAATTTTTAAAACCATTTATTTAATTATTTTTTATCAAGGGATGCTTGCCTGAGATCATTTAAAAGGGCTATTTTCCGAGCCTAATATCTGTGAGCTCCTTAGCTCAGTGGGTTAAGTGAGCATTACTAGAGTAATTAAATATAGATTAATTTTTAATTTAATTATTCAGACTCATTCTGGTTCGATCCCAAGCCATACATAATATCTAAATTATTATATATTTTTTCAAATTATTTTAAAAGATTAATTTGTTTAATTATTATTTCAAATCCATTCCCACAATTATTTTTAAAATACATTTTAATTAAAATATATATTTTGACTGCTGACAAGGCAAACCTTTCTGACATATAAATGTGTAGGTACACTTAGCCTGCTTTACGTATATTACCTATAATTTCCTAATTACCTGCGATATCGGCAACCTTGAGTACCTACTCTTATTTATTTATGAGAGTTGTATTTTCGAGTTTCTACGATAAATTAAATTATAGATAGGGAAATTAATGGTCGAAAATGATTTTTCTTCTTGTTTCAGCAATTTCAAAACACATTAAACAAAAATAGGATGTGTGTCTATCCTATGTTAGAAGTGTAAATTTCGAAAGTTCTTTCAATTAAGTTAATACTTCTTCAACATTGCTATTAATCATATAACAAAATGGTCAATAAATTAAAAAATAATCAGCTGAAAGTAATGGAAGGCAGCCCAAGGATATCGAAGAAAGAAAATATTATCACATTTCCAAATAAGGTGTGTATTTATTGGACAGTCATTCTTTTCTTTTTTCTCCTTTCCTTTTAAATTAACGTTTTGGAGGATTGGACACCTCTCCTTTGAAACCCTGAAGAAGGAGGGAAGAATCCTTTGTTTTAAAAAGGAAAAAAGAAAAAAAAGAAATGACAGTCCAATAAATACACCTTATTTGGAAATGTGATCATTTGTCTTTCTTCGGAATCCTTGAGCTGCCTTCCATTACTTTCAGCTGAAAATTCTACCAGTCTGTCTGTCTCCAAAGAGAAAATTCTTAAAAATATTAAAAAATAAGTTTTATAATTTAAAGAGGTCCTTTCGCCGCCACTGTTAAATAAAAAATATTAGATTATAACTATAACTTAATTTTTTATAATAGCTCAAGTCTCTATCTATGCTTTGGAGAAGTTTCAATCACATATTAGCGAGCAAATTTTTGAAAATGTAAACATTTTCTTAGATTCTTATGGAAAATTAAGATCTTGACTCTTTTGGATTATACTACTATTAGTTGAAAAAAAAAATAGCTTTTTGAAACATGCGGGTTTGTTTTTTTGCAATAAAATATATCATTGATCGAGGAATTTACTGAGAAATTTACTTTAAAAAATCACATAAATGCTATGATTGGGTGTAAACATAAATAGTATTAATACAACGCATTGCAAAATCATTATCAGCTGATTTGAATAAATCAAACTAACTTTTGTATTTAATTATTTTTTTATAATTGTTTTTATTTCAAACATTTACGGCTTTCATACTATTTATTTTTTAATTCTATTATTTTTCATTTGTATTTTAACTTATTTTATTAAATATTAGATAGGTACTACACTTCTTTTGACTCAACTGGAGCGAAAGGACCTCCTTAACTATAGAATGATCATTAAAATGATAGTAATGCATTATTGATTCTCAAAAATTGCTTTTTTGACGACCTATATACATATATTATCATTATACATATATTATCCCTAGGTGTTTGCCCTTTGGCACTTAGGTTTTTCTGCATCCCCTTTTTGGAAATATAGTCTCAGACGACAGGAGTTCAAAGAGATGTTCACATCAGCATGTTTTATATTCTTTTATTTTATTGATTAGTTGAGATATTTTTAAGTCTTCTCTGATTTTCTTGTTTCTTATTTGCTCCATTCTAAATCATCTTTGACTGGATGTAAGAAAAGTATTTTTACTAGGCTTCGCCTGGTGTTGAACAGTATGGTATTGAATTCCGTTAAAAATTTTCAATATTTTCTTTTGCGTATTTGTCTTTAGAAATGCCTGAAATATGAAAAAATATTATACAATAAAATCACAAGAGGTTGTTATCTATACTGGATCCGAAATGGATAATTTTTAATTATTGATCATTAGAAGAATTGTTTTCATCTCCTCAAGAATCGAACCCGAGTGCTAAAATTACCATTCCTGGCCAATTGGCTACCCTGTGAGGTGAATGTCTCTGATATATATTTTGCACTAAATATATCACATGAGATTTAAATCTTCATTTGCAAAATTTCCCGATCTAGTGATTCTAAATTTAAAAACATAGCCATAGCCATGCCATTAAAAAAATATGGTTGAGTGTTTCGAATTTTGAATTTCTTCGAGTGACTTTTCTAAAATTGTATATGAGTTTGAATTACCGATAGAAGTAGTCTTTAAATCATATGGGATTGCCATCTACTAGATCCGAGATGGAATTGATTATTTTTGATTATATGTTATGTCAGAATGTTTGATTCCTAAGCATCCCTACTAGCAAAATAGCTGTATAATTTTAGGTTATACAACTGTTATGTTGTAATGATGTTGTATAAGCGTTATGGAGCACTTATAAAACAGCAACAAAACATAAATGTTATATAACCTAAAATTATACAGCTACTTTGCTAGTTGGGATGGGCATAGTTAGGTGGCAGTATCTCCTTAGAAAAATCGACAGTATTGAAGAAATATATTGTTTCACTGTCAGTGCCGTAGCCAGAAATTTTTTGGGGGGCTCAATCCAGAAAGCAAAATATTTAGTGGGAATTTTTTTTATTAAAACAAATAGTCCAGTTAAATTGTGTTTTTATCCTGAAAGTTTTGGGGTAGTTGTAATTTCTTCGACCCTTTATTTTTTTGGGTGTGCTGAATACGAATCTGAGGTTTGCTAACAAAATTTCGTGACGGAACATTGTTAAAAATACAAAAAACTGTAAAAAATCTCATTTTTTGGCAGTTTTTTGCTTAAAACTCGAAATGTATCAACTTTTCGTAAATAACCTTCCGATTCAAAATGAAAGTTAATAAAATTTCATAAGCTCTAGTTTAAAATTTGCGTATTTTTTATGTTTCGGCAAATCCCAAAAACTCTCACTTTTTTCGATTTTTTCCCCAAAGAGCACGTTTTCGACAAAGACCAAATTACATTTTAAATTAGATTAAATTCGATACAATTCAAACAAAGTTTCATCTTAATTGGATAATTGTAACCCGTGCCGCAATGAGGTTGAATTTTTGAAAAACTGCAATTTTTTGCAAAAAATCACAGTTTTTCATAAAATGAAAACCACTCTTCCTAGAAACTTGATTTCTATCTCATTCTCTACGAAATTTTGTTGACTTGAACGTTTGGACCACTTTTTTTGATAAAACTCTTAGATTTATAGATATCCAGAATTTTCCATGACACTTTTGAGGATTCTAATCATATCCTTTGATGGAAATTTTGAAAAGGAAGGTTATTTACGAAAAGTTGATAGTTTTCGAGTTAAAAGCAAAAAACCGCCAAAAATGAGATTTTTACCTTTTTTTGCATTTTTGACAATGTTTCGTCACGAAATGTTGTTAGCAAACCTCAGATTCGGATCCAGCACACCAAAAAATATAGGATCATTAAATTAAAACCACCCCAAAAATTTACCGGGAGGGGCCCTTTAGAGAACAATTAAACTGGACCAAAAAAGTACTTCAAGAAATAAAAAAGAACATAATTATTGATTAAACATATGAAATATATTTAATTACGGTTAGTTGGCCATAAGAAACGGTTTGTCGTTGCCGTTACTCATCCCATGAGCCCTGTCCTTGGGAGGGGTTCTGACACTACGCCTCTGTTCACTGTATCACTTATGTATTTCTCATTAAATTATTTCTTTCCTTCCAAAATTTGTCAATACTACTAAAAAGTTAGATGATCTCTAATCGGTTACCGAATTTTGAAACCTTGTTGGTGGCCGGCTGGCCCCCTTAGCTAAACTCCCTAGTTACGCCAATGTTCCCAAAGGAAGTGAAAATAACTCTTCTGGCATAGGTAATTAAAAATAATCCATCATTTCTCTTGTGATTTTTCTTAGAAATTTAAAATCTACTTCTATCGGCAATTTGAACTCTTATATGAAAAGTATTATTTCCAACATTATTTTTTCTGTCCAATCGGATTCCGATATTTTCAAAAATAACTCAAGAAAGGTTTTTCTGGGATTAAAAATGTTTTGTTATTTCCAAAATAAAAAACGGATAAGATTTTCGGTTTTCTAGCATGTTCATTTTTCTATATAATTTGAATCAACTTACTGTATGACATTATTGATATGACCTCAAGCCAAGTCGAAATAGATAAAAAACAAACATTTTCAGGGATTTATGTTTTATGATAAGATTGAAAGATGTTGCAACTTTCCTTCCTCCTATATTCATACAATCAGGATACAAGAGCCCGGCCCTTATCTTAGATCACCACCACCCACTAAAACTATACTGAGAGCCTAAGCTGTCTAATCGCAGGAAGATCATTGTGTCCTTATCATGTAGATCCACGAGGAGACAGACTTCCTTTCTACTGCCAAATGTTTTGCTATTGATTTACCAAAATACTTACTAATTATGTTCTACTTGCGAGTATTCGTGGTCAAAAATGTAGTAATTATTGACTTACTCCAAGTTTTCACTGTAAGAGTGAGTTGATTCTCTTAATATTCTTACTCAGAATAAAAAGCTGAAGTTTTTTAAGCATTGATTCATCTTCTATTAATTTTTGCCAGTTGTTTATATATCGGTATCTAATCGTTGTGTAAATCAGGCATTTTAATAAAATATACTCTAATGCAGGGGTTCCCAAACTTTCGCGACGTCTTTTTTAATTAAAATTTGTCCATGTCGTCCTATCCTAAAAGTATATATGAGTATATATCAAAACAAATAGAAATAGGTCTCTCTAAATATCATACTCTTGTATGAGAATCCATAAAAATATCTTGAAAATTAATAATTAATTTTTCTATAAAAATAAAAAAAATTCAGACCCTTTGTATAATATATATTACATATTTTTCAAGGGTGACAAAATCAAATTTATATCAAAACAAATACCCTATTTGGTCTTTCTAAATAGTCTTGTGTTAGAATCGATAAAAATATCTTAAGAATTAATAGTTTATTTTTCTATGAAAATCACAAATTCAGACCACAGGGGGGACCCTTTGTATATATTTCATATTTTTTCAAGGGTGTCAAAATTAAATTTTTTAGCTTTATGTCAAAACAAATAGCGTATTTGGTCTCTTAAAATACTCTTGTATTAGAATCGATAAAAATATCTTGAAAATTAATAATTTATTTTTCTATTAAAATCAAAAATTGAGATCCAGGTAACCCTTTGTATATATTTCAGATTTTTTCATGGGTATCAAAGTTAAATTTTTTCGGTTTAAGTATGTCTAATCGTAAGTAAGAGATACAAATTAATAATAAATATATTTTTAGCTTCGCACTTTGTTTTTTGTCTAGTTAGGCCAAACGTCTTGCTTCAATTAGCTATGAAGCATCGCGTAGCAAAACTAAAAAAGTACTGAAATAAATTACTAATGTTTGTGGGCCGATATATACCAAAAACTAATCAGCGCTACATTTTGTTAAAAAAATTCTAGGATTTCAATTTTATTTCAATCGGTGTAACGGTGTGGAAAAAATCGTGGACGAAAAAAACGATAACATATGTACATCCATCCGCGCAGACTAAATGAAAAAATCACACTTTTTCGGCTCTGGACGAGACCCTATGTAATTTTTGGCAAAACCGTCACGTGCTAAAATTCAACCTAATTGATTACTACAATTTGTGACTTTAATTGAGACCATGGGTTCCGTAGTCTTTACCTGAGGACCCTTTGAAGTCGCGCTTGCCGTGAGACCGATTACAATACTTTACCCATGCTTCGCATTGGATAAAGTAAAAATCATGTTATTTAGTGCTGTAGAAGTACAATGTTATACAAAGGTTTTCTCAATTTTTTTATCGTGTTAGAGCGAAACCGTGTTGTAAGATTTCGTGCTGTAGGAGTATTTTAAAAACACCGAATTTTATACCTAGTTAATTTGCTACTAAAATAATATTTTACATATTGAATTTTGAAATAACTGAAAATGTTCACTCTGTCTATTGAATTAAATCGACATAAATGCCATATTAAACCTCGCGTGTTTGATAAAGCTCATCGCAATCCAAGGCGCTCTAATTGATGTCTACTTTGATATTCCAATGAAAAAATTGTTCCCCATTTAGCATTTAGGTAAGTAATTAATTGTTTCTTTTTAGAATCGTCATTATAGAGCTGTGCATTTATTATTATTTGAGTTATGACACTTACTCAGCACAAGTGCTGGTAAAATTTCACCTACCCCTGTTGTTCTTATGGGGTTAGGCTCAGACGCTGAGGAAAGGGAATTCACCCTGGCCCTCAGTTACTCTTCTTTTGTTCATTTAATCGTTAGGAATCTTCTTACTATATAGCAGGTCTGTAAAACGACAGCCTTTTGCACGAGAGGTGTTATTTCGTCTGATATCCCTAGCGATCTGATGTTCTTTTTTAAGTTGTTGCTGGACACACCCTCCACAGACATCACAATCGGAATAATTTTTACCTCGTTGAGCTTCCACAGTCGCTTCAGCTCGAACGCAAGGTTTTGGTATTTAGAGATCTTTTCCCGCTCTGTCTTTGCCAGGTTATGCGTTAATGGGACCGCAATGTCAATGATAATAGCCCTTTTCTCACGATTGTTTATTAATATGATATCGGGTCTATTATGATCAATTGTTCTATCCGTCAACACTGGTCGGTCCCAATAGAGAATTAGGCCATTGTTTTCTAAGACAGATGGAGGGGCGTACTTGTAATAGGGCTCTGGGTCTTGGATAAGTTCACTTTTGAAAGCAAGCTCCCGATGGATAATTTTTGCTACTTGGTTGTGTCGGCTTGTGTATTCATTATCAGCTAATGCCCCACATCCGCCGGTTATATGCTCTATTGTTTCGCCCACATTTCCACACCTTCTGCACCTGTCATCTACTTTGAATTTTAAGATGTTCTTTTCATAATTCCTCGTTCTCACTATTTTATCTTGGATGGCGGTGATAAATGCTTCAGTTGCAGGATAAAGATGACCTTTTTGAAATATCATAGTCGAGGTGGTTTTATCAACGTTAGCGTCTTCAAGAAATGCTGGGAATCTGCCGTGTAATGATTTTAGCTTCCAGGTAGAAATCCGGTCAGACACAGACCTTAGGTTTTGTTGGTCTTCCGTTGATTTTAGTTTGAGCGGACTATGTTCATCTGCCTGAACAATTTTTAAGGCTTTGATGTGTGTTTGACTTTTGAAATATGAGCGCATGTTATTTTTTTGCCCTTTGCACAACTCATGGATGTTAATCAGCCCTCGTCCTCCTTCCTTTCGAGGGAGATAAAGACGCTCAACAGATGATTTCGGGTGGTGGCAATTGAACTTAGTGAGTAATCTGCGAGTTAACCTGTCAAGCTCCTCCAAATCTGTTTCGCTCCACCTAACTATTCCGAACGAATAGGTGAGTGTTGGGATCGCCCAGGTGTTAATGGCCTTAATGAGATTCTTCGAATTAAGCTTGGTATTCAACAATTTTCCGAGTCTATATTTATATTTAGCTGTTAATTCTTTTTTTGTCGCGGTGTGACATATCCCTTTATTTTGTTGGACGCCTAAATATTTATATGTTTCTTCAGGTGGCAGCGAGAAAACTTCGTTAATTGTTTCATTGCAATTTGCTAATGCCCCCCTTATGATACTCACAGTCGCACACTTCTCCAGACCGAATTTCATTGTTATGTCATCACTGAATGTTTTAGTGATGTCCATTAACGATTTCAACTGTTGCCTAGATTCGGTAAAAAGCTTAAGGTCGTCCATGTATAAAAGATGGTTGAATTTTATTTTATCTTTTATATTAAGTCGGAATCCTGCGGAAGACCCATTTAGTAATGACGACAATGGATTCAGGGCAATATTATTATTATATATTTTTTGAAAATTCTACAGCATTTTCTGTTGAATATTTTCTTTTCATTTCTTCATAACATACATAAAATGATGTCAAAAGTAATTAAGCGATTAAAATATTAAGATATCTCTCATGAGCACAAGGCCATCAATCTGTCTATTCAACTGATCGCACCCACCTGATCCCCAAGTAAATTATTTTAATACAGGCTGGGGCACAAAGATTTCTACATTTTAAAAAATGAAAAAATTTAACTAGAAAAAAACTGAATATATTTTTGAAAAGTACATGAAATTTTTTTTTTTTTTTAATGTGTTTTAAACATTCTATCAAACTCAACCAAATTTTGTATATATATTCTGTGGATCCCCAAAAGGCTAGAAATGCAAAAACTAACCACCCGAAATGGGTGTGGCGGGGGGAGTCAAAAATGAAAATTTTATCTCTTTCGACCAAACTCAACCAAATTTTGTATACATATTCTGTGGACCTCCAGAGGGCTAGAAATGCAAAAACTAACCACTCAAAATGGATGGGGGTCAAAAATGAAAATTCTAGCACTTTCGACCAAACTCAACCAAATTTTGTATACATATTCTGTGAAGGATAAAAATGCAAAAATTAATCACCCAAAATGGGTGGGGGGATCAAAAATGAAAATTCTAACTCTTTCGACTAAACTATTTGTTTAATTTTTGCATTTCTAGCCTTCTGGGGGTCCACTGAATATGTATACAAAATTTGGTTGAGTTTGGTCGAAAGGGCAAGAATTTTCATTTTTAACTCTCCCCCTATTTTGGGTGGTTAATTTTGAATTTCTAGTCTTTTTGGGCCCCACAGAATATATAAACAAAATTTGGTTGAGTTTGCTCGAAAGGGCTATAATTTTCATTTTTTGCCTCCCCCTTCCCTTTTTTGTCTGATAATGTTTAAAACACATTTAAAAAAATTATTTTATGTTCTTTTCAAAAATATATTCAGTTTTTTTTCTAGTTAAATTTTTTCATTTTTTTTATATCTCTTCGAAATGTGGAAGATCTATATGCCCCCACCCTGTATAAAAGACAAATGCCGATAGAAGTAGCCTTTAAAATTTCTATCAACAACTACGTAAATCCAAGGTGTAATGGATTATTTTTATTGCCAGAAGAGCTGTTTCCCTTTGGGAATTGAACCCGAATGGCAAAAATGCAATCCGTGCACTTGGCTTGCCCACCAAGGGGCAACCACATCTGACAAAGATATATAAAACACGTAAAATTTTATTACTCAAAACATCGATCTTCATTATTAAAAAATTTCTCAGTCTAAATCTTAACATACAGTCAAACCATGTATTTTGATCAGATAGAATATTTTGAGCGTTTCTATTTTTAAAAATCGAATGGCATTGGAATGAGTATTCCTAATTTGAATCTTCTTCTTTGAAGTGCCATATATCAGGTCTCCTGACGATTCGGCTCCTCTCCACATAGACCTGTGCTGAGTGTGTTTAGCTGTTTTTACACAGATATACGGGACCTACTTTTTAACTCAGGTTCCGAACGGCTAGTTTGGAGAGGTTACTAGACAATTATACTCTTGGTATGTTGCCATTGCTTTCTAATTTGAATATAAAAAGAAAAATTCCAATAGAAGTCCTTTAAAAATTTCTATAGAAAATTAAGCTAGAATTTTTATTTTTGACCTCCCCCCCTCAATTTCAGGTGGTTAGTTTTTGCATTTCTAGCCTTCTGGTGGTCCACAGAAAATGAATACAAAATTTGGTTGAGTTTGGTCTAGAATTTTTATTTTTAACCCCCCCCCATCCTTTTTTTGGCTGATATAATGTTTAAAACACATTAAAAAAAAGCATTTTATGTTCTTTTCAAAAAATATACTCAGTTTTTTTTTAGTTAAATTTTTTCATTTTTTTTTATACCACTTCAAAATGTGGGAGATCTTTATGCCCCATCCTGTACTTGCAGACTGTTCCGACAGGTATCCTGTGGCCTACAGAAAATAAT
>JALMQS010000130.1:0-75675 GCA_024734495.1 Forficula auricularia | reverse complement strand
TGATAAATTTAGTTGATTAGTTCCACCTTATACTGCTTTTTTGTCATGGTTTTGAGTTGTGACACTATTACACTGCTTTTTTTGAGTTGTGCCGAAATATCGAAAAAATTGATAAATTGATTCGCGAAAATCGTCGTCTCAGTATTCGAAGTCTTGCTCAAATGACAGGAATCGACAAGGAAATTGTTCGTCAGATTTTGCGTGAATCATTCAACATGCGCAAAGGATGTGAATTCTCCAAATAATGTTTTTAAGGTACGTATGGAATTTTCCATTAACCATGTCATGTGACTTCTCCCACCCTTAAGAAATAATGTCAAAGCCTTGGACTTGCAAACTGACTGGCAACCAGACAGCAGTCAGACAACGAACAGATTCACCCCTTCAGCTTAACGAATAACGAAGTCTCTCAAACGATAAACGATTACGCCTCTTATAATTAACGCCCTCCGAGGGAAAGTTGTCATTTAAACCTGTATATAAAATATTACACCTGTTAATTAATATTTTATCTTAAGTGAACACCTTTTATTTGATAAACCCCTAGAGCACATAACGCAACAAGCCACAGTGAACCCACATGCACCGGGATAAGTGAAGAATACAGACCCCACATATATATTCACATAATATATTAATTAGAAAAATATTTTAGGCTAAAGGCAGTCCCCAAGGATAAAATAAAACTTACAAACTTCTCCTTTTTCCAAATTATAATCCATGGCATCGACTGTATATTTCAAAGTGTCAATATAGTACATTGTTTTGTTATCCGGAGACCAGCCGAGGCCGTTGCTAAGTATAACGTCATCCAATTGTGTTCTCAGCTTATTCCCGCCCTCGTAAACATATAGTTTGCCGTGGCTTTGCCGGACGCCGTTCTCTTCCTCGCCCATAGTGCCTGTCCAGACGCGTCCAAGGGCGTCGGCTTTGCCGTCGTTGAGGGTGGATCCTGCGTCAATTGTCGCCAGAACCTTGGGTTGGCATTTCTCTGCAGATTCAGTCACGCCGTCCCAATGGATCAAGACGATGTTCTTCACAGAACCAACTACAAATTGGCCCGGTTTCCCTTGGACAGGGAGAACAAACGAAGCACGAGTATTTTCTAGAAATAGAAAATAAAATAAAATAAGCTGAGGTGTACTGATGTGGCCATCCACTTGACTTTACCATACAACCTGGCCCCTCACTTATATTTAATATTTAATAAAATTATTTATAATCATAGAGGGAGGGGGCTAGTTTCCATTTTAGACTCCTGGGGGGCCTACTGATTATGTATACAAAATTTGGTTGAGATAGGTACAAGGGTCTAGATTTTTAATTTTTAACCCCCCTTAATTTAGGGTCGATATGAACCAAAATCTAATCAGCTCTTAATCTCAATGGACCAAAACTATGTGTGAAATTTGGTTTCGATATTCACACTAGTTTTTGAGCTAGCTCGTCCACAAAATTGGGTAAAGCACAGACTAATTAACAGACAGACTAACTAACAGACAGACATAACCTAATCAGACAGACTAACTAACAGACAGACTAACTAACAGACAGACTAACTAACAGACAGACTAACTAACAGACAGACTAACTAACAGGCCGACTAACTAATAGACATTTTCACAAAACAATTATTATCTCGAAAAATATAATTTTTTCGATGTTCACTTATTAGAGCTTTTTTGTAGACCGAAATGCCATGGCCTCGCTCAATTTTTTTAATCAAAATAGTTTCAGCCGTTTTTGAGATATTTCGAAAAAAAGAAGGAAAAAAACACTTTTTCATGCACGATTACAATATCTTGACCATACCCTGTATGGTGAAGCAATATGTTGATGGGAGCCGTCAGATGAAGCTGTTGACCTGCGCCAGTGGCCTAGCTTGCAGAAAATTTCCATGGGGGGGGTCAATCGCACAAAATGCAAAATATTTAGTGGGAATTTTTTTTTATTAAAACCAATAGACCAGTTAAATTGTGTTTTTATCCGGTGAGTTTTGGGGTAGTTTTAATTTCATCGATCCTTTATGTTATTGGGTGTGCTGAATCCGAATCTAAGGTTTGCTAACAAAATTTCATGACGGAACATTTAGTCAAAAATGCAAAAATTGCAGGTAAAAATTCTCATTTTTATGGCGGTTTTGCCTAGTAACTCAGAATCTATCAAACTTTTTGTAAATAATCTCCTTATGAAAAATGAAAGTTCATAAACTCTCCTACAAATTTCATCATTTAGGTTTTTTCTCCGACTAACCGTTCGGGCTCTAGTCGCTCAATTTGAAAATTGGAGTATTTTTTTTGTTTCTGCAAATTCCAATTTTGACCATGAAATAGCACGTTTTCGACAAAGACCAATCTATACATTTTTAAAACTAGATTGAACTTGCTAGCAACTCGGCAAAGTTTAATCTTAATTGGACTGTAATGGTAACCCGTGCCGCAATGAGGATTAATTTTTTAGAGAAAAATTTCAATTTCTCCTTCATAAAAATGAAAAACCACTCATCCCAGAAAACTTGATTTTTGTCTTATCCCCCAGGAAGCTCTACAGCTTGATCTTCCGAACGTTTGATTGACAAATCAGACTCCCTCGTTAAACTCTTAGATTTTACAGATATCCAGCATTTCTCAATGAGGCGCCGGAGGATTCGGATCTTGTCCTCTTCAGAAAATGCTGGATATTCGGCGGAATCCAAGAGTTTACCAAAAAAAAGTGTTCCAAGTAAATGTTCAAGTCAAAAGATTTCCTAGAGAATGGAGATAGGAATCAAGTTTCTAGAGACAGTAGTGTTTTCATTTTATGAAAGGAAAAACTGTGATTTTGTGCAAAAAATTGCAGTTTTTTAAAATTTTCCTTTAGCCCCGCTGCAAGGAAGCACGGGTTACCGGTATCATATTATGAAACTTCGTTTGAAATCTCGTAATCTAGTCTAAAAAAATATATAGAGTGGCCTTTTGTCGAAAAACTGTGTATTTTCATAGACTTCATATTGGGAGAAAATTGAAAAAAGTGCGAGTTTTTGGGATTTGCGGGAACAAAAAATATACTCCAATTTCCAACTTAGCGGTTGAGCCCGAACGGTTGGTTGAAAAAACCTAACATGGCGAAACTTGTAGGAAATTTGGTTGAATTTCATTTTGACATAGGAAGATTATTTAGAAGGAAAAGTTGATAGTTTTCGAGTTATAAGCAAAAAACCGTACCAAAAAATGAGATTTTATACATTTTTTGGCATTTTTGACAATGTTTCGTAGCAAAAAACAAAAACAAAAATAAGCTGACGTGTTCTGATGTGGCCATCCACTTGACTTTACCATACAACCTGGCCCCTCACTTATATTTAATATTTAATAAAATTATTTATAATCATGTAGGGGGGAGGGGGTTAGTTTTTGCATTTTTTAGACTCCTGGGACCCACTGATTATGTATACAAAATTTGGTTGAGTTTGGTAAATGGCAAAGATTTTCATTTTTTGACCCTCCGC
Source organism: Forficula auricularia (assembly GCA_024734495.1). NCBI lineage: Eukaryota > Metazoa > Arthropoda > Insecta > Dermaptera > Forficulidae > Forficula > Forficula auricularia. The sequence goes on along the minus strand of JALMQS010000130.1, from coordinate 72,188 downwards.
CCCCCCCCATTTCGGGCGGTTAGTTTTTGCATTTTTAGACTTCTTGGGACCCACTGATTATGTATACAAAATTTGGTTTAGTTTGGTAAAATGCCAAGATTTTCATTTTTTGACCCTCCCCCCCCCATTTCGGGCGGTTAGTTTTTGCATTTTTAGACTTCTGGGGGCTCACTGATTATGTTATACAAAATTTGGTTGAGTTTGTCTCAAACGACCTAGATTTTTAATTTTTAACCCCCCCCCTCGACCCCCTTAATTTTGGATCGATATGCACCAAAATCTAATCAGCTCTTAATCTCAATGGACCAAAACTACGTGTGAAATTTGGTTTCGATATTCACACTAGTTTTTGAGCTAGCTCGTCCACAAATTTGGTAACGCACAGGCTAACTAACTAGACGAATTTTGACAAAACATTTATTATCTCAAAAAATATAATTTTTTCGATGTTCACTTATTAGAGCTTTTTTGTGGGGTAAATGCCATGGCTTCGCTCAATTTTTTCAATCGAAATAGTTTCAGCCGTTTTTGAGATACTTCGAAAAAAAGAAGGAAAAAAAACCACTTTTTCATGTCACGATTACAATGCTGTGCCCTTTACCCTGTATGGCAAAGTACAATTGATAAGGAACCACAGAAGATTTTGTGTTTTTCTTAAGAGTCTTTTTCTCCTTTACGAGAACCTGATAACAGGTTTTAATTGCCTCATTTGAGATCAAATAAATAATAAAGAACATCATGCATAGTACTGCTATCTACAAATAATAACTAATAAATCAAAATTACAGTTGCCTTGAGAGGCACAACCGAAGTTGTTTTATTCATTCTTTCGTCATTATCAATTTTTAAAATTCTCCCAGCAAATATATCCGTAATATAAAGTGATTTTTCACTAGGCACCCAGTGTGGGGCTTCACCCAATTCAAGATTTGTTTTAATAATTTCTATTTTGTACGACATGATTAGATTAAATATACCTATTTAGAATAGAGAATAGAATGTTACGTTAACACTAGCAAACTGGATGCTTAGGGAAAAAGATGCGCTCTTATATACATTTGATGCTTAACCAGACAAGGCCCGCCTTTCGAGATTCCAGGAGGTCAATGAGCGCCTTACAATAGAAGCCTGCTACAATAATTCGTGTAAGTACCCTTTAAATAAACAAAAAAAATAATCTATCGAATTAAGTTAGGTTCAATGATCTAATCGTCTCTCCTAAAATATGCCTATGCCATTTTTGAGTAATTTTATTATTTAATCACCTATTAATCACGAGTTTGTTTGTTATTTCCACCTAAATAAAAATTTATTCTGAAATATTACAATATATGTTGAAATTTTAAAATAATTGAAGGAAAAAAGTGCAAACATTTTAAAGTTTCGGTACGATTCTAGATATGATCAGTGGCGTAGGCAGAACATTCTCAGGGGGGTCAATCCAAAGCAAAATATTTAATGATTTTTTTTTATAAAACAAATAGTCCAGTTAAAATGTGTTTTTACCCGTAAAGTTTTGGGGTAGTTTTGATTTCTTGATCCTGTTTTTTCGAGTGTGCTGAATCCGAATCAGACGTTTGCTAACGAAATTATATGACAGAACATTGTCAAAAATAAAGACTTTATTTTTGAAAAAGAGTTGGAATGTTTTTTCAAAAATGAGCTCGGGTTCAGATTAACAAATCAATTTTAAACTAGAAAGAATTTAATTTTAGGACAGAATCTAAGATTTTAATAGAAATATTATTAAATTGCGATATCAGAGGGGATTCATCCCCCAGGAGTCGAACCTGAGAACTAACTTGCTTTCCGGGCAGTTAGCTCACACCCTCGAGACAAAAAAAAACTCCCTCTGAATCGCAATATTTGAAAGTTAAAAAATTTAACATTAACAAATGAAAAAAACGTTTTTCCGTTATATATTAATGGAGTGCGAAGATTTCTATGCTTACATCAAATATTGCGATTCAGAGGCAGTTTTTTGTCTCGAGGGTGTGAGCTAACTGCCCGGAAAGCAAGTTGGTTCTCAGGTTCGACTCCTGGGGGGATGAATCCCCTCTGATATCGCAATTTAATAATATTTCTATTAAAATCTTAGATTCTGACCTAAAAATTAAATTCTTTCTAATTGTCAAAAATGCAAAAAATATAAAAAATCTCATTTATTGTCAGTTTTTTGAACATATAACTCAAAAACTATCAACTTTTCATATATAACCTTCCTTTGTAAAATGAAACTTCATAAAATTTCCTATAAATTTCGTCATTTAGGGCTCAAGCGCTAGTTGAAAATTGTATTTTTTTCTGTTTTTCTCAAATCCCAAAAACTCGCACTTTTTTCGATTTTTTCCCATTATTTTGACCATGAAAGAGCACATTTTTAACAAAGACCAATCTATACATTTTTAAACTAGATTAAATTTGCTACAATTCAAACAAAGTTTCATCTTAATTGGATAATGGTAACCCCGTTCCGCAATTAGATTGAAGTTTTGAAAAAAATGCAATTTTTTGCAAAAAGTCACAGTTTTTCCTTCATAAAATGAAAAACACACTTCCTAGACACTTGATTCCTATCTCATTCTCTAGGAAATTGTATTGACTTGAACGTTGAACGTTTACTTGAACCACTATTTTGTTAAAACTCTTAGATTTATAGATATCCAGCATTTTTCATGACACTTTTTGAGGATTCGGATCATATATCCTATCATGGAAAATGCTAGATATCTATAAGTAAATCTCAGAGTTTTATCAAAAACTGGTTCAAGAAAACGATTCAAGTCAATAAAATTTCTTAGAGAATGAGATAGGAATCAAGTTTCTAGAATTGGTGGTTTTTCATTTTAAAAAAACCGCCAAAAAATGAGATTGTTTACTTTTTTTGTATTTTTGACAATGTTCCGTAACGAAATTTTGTTAGCAAACCTCAGATTCGGATTGAGCACACCAAAAAGCATATAGGATCAAGAAATCAAAACTACCCCAAAACTTTACCGCGAGGGGCCCTTAGAGAACTATTTAACTGGACTAAAAAGGTACTTCAAGAAATTAAAAAAGAACATAATTCTTGATTAAACATATGAAATATATTTAATTACGGTTAGTTTGCCATAAGAAATGGTTTGTCGTTGCTGTTACTCATTCCATAAGCTCTGCACTTGGGGGGTTCTGGATCCCCCACCCGTGGCTACGCCCTCTGGATATGATATTGTGATTTTGAAAAAAATTTACAAGACGCTTCGACTGCGTGGTCTTTTTTGCGAGTTAAATCTATATAATATAAAAAATTAAAGTTCTGTCTGTACATTGCTCCAAATCGCTCCCAAATTTTGGATGTCCACATTTTTCAAGCAAAGTTATGAAGGAAAACTACCTCAACAATATTCCTGTCTGTTTGTTTCCATGGATTCCGTGCAAAATTTGTTCGGAATCGACATAAAAACAGCTGGAGGTATTTCGTGTTTGGATCTAGATGTCTTCTAACTTAGAAATGTTAGCTATAGGGCATTTTGATATTTTGACCCCAAAAGGGGTTTGGGGAGGCACTAATGGAAATTATCAAATAACTCCTAAACTACTAACTCTACGACAAGTTTTGTTAAAAAATTATGAAAAATTCTAGTGCTTTGAACCAAACTCAACTAAAATTTGTGTACATGATCTGTAGGGTCCCAGAAGACTAGAAATGCAAAAATTTGACACTTCCAATGAGAAGGGGGGGGGGGTCAAAAATTGGAAATTCCAATCCTTTGCACCAAACTCAGCCAAGATTTGTATACATAATTGTGGACCCTTATATAAGGAACTAGAAACTCAACAACCACCAACCAAAATGGCTGGAAGTTCAAAAAAATAATCCTCCACCCGGGTTGGTGGGATTCGGGTGGTGATCAGAGTTAGGGGAAGAGGAGAGAGTCCAGAGGGCATGCATATACGGTTGGCGGGGTGAATGATGATCGGAAGTAGGTCCAGGGGGGAAGAATAGGGTCGGTGGGTTGGAAAGGGATTAGAGACTATTAAATTATAATCAGTTTTTCGTTTTGAAAAGACAAAAATATTATCATCGCAACAAATTTCTTGAGCTATTATGAATATCGGAATCATCAATCCATCATCAATGATTTTTCACTACAAGATAAGATAAAAATAACTAAAGAGTTAAATTATCTTAAAAACATATTTTAAATAAAATTATTCCTACAATACGAAATATTCTTAAGTTATAAAAAGTCATTTTTATGTGGTAATTAATTATTAATCAGGTAAAATTGTCTGGGTAAAGTCTTTTGTCTATGAATCAGCAAGCCCGGGTTCAAATTCGTTTCCCTTCAACACGGTTTGACCGGCTATAATCTAACCCAGTGTTCCGCAAAGTGTGTGCCGCGGTACACTGGTGTACAGTGATCATTAGATGATGTGCCGCAGAAAAATGTCAAGTCTTTTGTAAGATAATGCACCTAATACACATAGCTGAGAGTTATTCGAGCAGCCTGATCAACGATTCCTCCAAATTTTGATCGCCTGTGCTCAGTTAAGCAGGCTCACATTTCTCATTAAACATCTTTTCCTATTATATTGATTATAATAATAAATAAATATTAAATAAACATTGTTTTTTTCTTTGGTGTACCTCTAAAATTTCTTGATTTGGTAGGTGTACCTTGAACATAAAAAGTTTGCGGAACACTGATCTAGCCCACAGGTGCCGGCGACCTTTTTGACTGCGGGTCAAAATCAAGCAAAATGTGACAATTAAAAAGACTTTTTGTGTCAGTGGGTATTTTTCATTTTAAAATCTTAAAATAAATTCTATTGAATATATATAGGTATATATATAATAACAATTTGTATGATATATGTACCTATATATACAGGATGGTGACTTGGCCGACGCAGCATAGCGATTACAATGTTAATTTTTGAATGTGCATTTATTTGCTCCCCTAATTATTTTAGAGTTAAAGTTCTTATAGGTTTTTTGTAGAGAAAAAAATACTGAATCCGAAAATATTTTTGTTTTCAAATTTTGAAATTTCAGAACCGTAATAATCAACATTATAAATAATTGTATTTTTACAAAAATCACTGAGGACATGGAACTATTAAAACAAACAAGGCATTTTCATTTGTTGTTTCTATTTGACGTTTAATAGTGATGTCTTTAATAGTGATTATTTTAGAGCATAATTAGAATACAAAAACTGAGCAGAATTAAAATTCTAAAAGATAATTAGATCAGATTTTGTCTAATTTATTTATTTATTTTATTTATTTTATTTATTTAACAAAGTATACAAACATATAGGACCTTAGGTCCCACCTAGTGTTTATACATAATTTAGCAACAATATTTTACAAATTTGGCAAAAGAGTTCACCAATACACAAATTTTATGGGGAAGAAGAGAGAAAAAAAAAGTAGAGAAAGATTAGAAGACATAAAGGAAATAAGAGTAAGGAGTATCAGTTATTGGGATCCATAAAGAACGAAGACCTGAGAGCACCAAGAGTCGGGTTTGCCTGAAATTTGGATGGAAGTTCATTCCAAAGCCTTGCACCCGCCAATTTGAAGGAATGAAAGAAGTGTTTAGTTTTACAGTGCACCTGCACTAGCGTTGTCTTCCTGGTGGAGCGACCGACGACAAATAGATTTTCTAAGTAAGACGGGCAAATGAATTTTTCAGAATTTAATAGCTTATAAATAATCACACAACACCGCCAAGCGTAAAATTTAGAAAGATCTGTGTTTAAGATGAGTTTTTTATCCTGGTCCGAAAGATGGCTACGTGGTTTTAGATTTAAGACATAGCGGGTGCATGCATTCAAAGCTATTTCTAGTCTTTTGCCCGATTTACTGTCGAGGGAATTCGAAAAGATTATGTCGCAGTACTGGAAAAGGGGTGCTAACAAACTCTTGCTTAAATTGAGGTGAAGATTATAAATAAATAAATAAATAAATCTTTATTTCTCGACCTGCTTAGAGGCACAAGTCCTCGGTGGCTAGAGTCCTCCAAACATCAATACAATCTAGCTACAACATTACATTAATAAACATCAATACAAATTAATTACAACAATTTAACAAATAATAAACAAGTAAAAAAAAAAAAGAAAAGAAAAAAAAAAAAAAATTAGAAATGTATGCTCATTAACAAATAACATGACCATATATTTCCATCAAAAGAACAAAAAGTAATTTAAAAATTCCGCGCAAAAACCCGATACCAGGAGCAAGCGACGCATTAGCCATCCCGGCATTTGCCATAAGTTGTTAAGGAAACCTGGTCAAAACCTTAACAAGGATGGTATGACCTCTCTCTGCCTCACCTAATCTCTGCTTGCGAGAACTAATATAATAATTATATGGCGTGAGATATGAGAGTCGCTTCAGAGAGTGAAGGGCCCCATAAACACTACGGCACATATTATTTATTTGCACTTTCCAAGATAAATTGCACGAAACAGTCAATCCTAGATTCTTAGCTGAGCAAGTGAATGGAATAGTATTGTTATTGTAGAGAATAGGAGGTAGTAAGTTAGTAGGAAGGCATTCTTTGAATAAGATAATTCATAATTTAAAAGTAAAAAATTTTCTATTATTAATACGAAGGAGCTAAACATAAAAAAGATAATTTATATTATATTTCACTTTATTTAGTATAGGCAATAGTTTTATTCTCGGTTTTATTTAACCCTAAGATTCTTTCAACTTTAAAAATGTATTATTTAAACAGAATGGATGAATGAATTTTATTAAAAAATTTCGAATATTATTGTCTTTTTTCTATTTTCTGGCTTTTTTGTTTACTTTATTTTTATTTATCCAATGCCAAGCAGATATAGTATTGGAATCGGTCTCGCGCCAAGCGCGACTTCAAAGGGTCCTCAGGTAAAGACTACGGAACCCATCAATGGTCTCAAACAAAGTCTCAAATCCATGTAGTTTGAATTTTAGCACTTGACTGTTTTGCCAAAAATTACATGGGGTCTCGCCCAGAGGATAAAAAGTGCGATTTTTGTTAGATGAGAATTGTTTTATAATGTTGATTATTACGGTTCTGAAATTTCAAAATTTGAAAACAAAAATATGTTCGGATTCAGTATTTTTTTTCTACAAAAAACCTATAAGAACTTTAACTCTAAAATAATTAGGGAGCAAATAAATGCACATTCAAAAATTAACATTGTAATCGCTATGCTGCGTCGGCCAAGTCACCACCCTGTATATGAGTAATAACGATGGATATTTTCCTTAAACGAAACATAAAAGTATCTATATTTATTTTTGTAATAATCGCTAGTCAGCCAAACTATTTATTCTATACTATCAGTGGAATTCAATGCTAATTATGTGACTAAGCAGTCATTTTTGACCTGTGCGTCAATAATTTTGGACATATACGATGAACTGTTCTGGATGTAAAGTTTAAGGAAAGCGGTGATGGTTTGTAGTGAAACATATTAAACACAGGAATTAGGATTATAGTGGTGTTTCACCATTATAATCCGTTTATAGAGGAGGGTTGCGGTAGGAATAACACTCTGATATATTATATAAATACTTGTTTATTGACTAGAAATAATACAGCAAAGGGTTGGAGTTGTTTGGATGTTCGCTCGTTCGTGTCGCGTTGCAGACTGCTCGTCTGTCCGCCCAGGCTTGTGTCCCGGTGGAGACATCTGGTGGCGTTAGTGTATGGGTGGCAAGTGCTGCCCACTACACCACCCCCTCCCCAGAGCGATGGTCCCGGATGAGGAGGGCGATGACGGTTTGCCGACTCCTAATAGACTTGGTAGTCCGGAAATTCTCTGGCTCGTACTCTTCTTCCTACACGTGTGAACGTCTCGGTCGATGTCGTGGCTGCGGGCAGTGGTGTTGACGGAGGGCTGGTTACCGGTGAAGGTGCGTTGTTCGGGGGAGGGGTGCTTTCCTGGGAGATGAAAGCTGGCTTCACCCTGTCTGCGGAGACTTTTATCGTTTGACCTCGTCTGTCGACGTCGAAAGTTTTATCATCCCGCGATACGACTCTATAGGGGCCGGTGTAAGGTGGCTCGAGTGCGCCTCGGAGGACGTCTTGTCTGATGAAGACGTGCGTTGAGTCTCTGAGAGCTTTGTGGATGAAGGTGCGGTCTTCACGGTGTTTCGTCCCTGGGACTGGACGGAGTCTGTTCATCCCCTCTCGTAGTTCCCGGATTAGGAGTTGATGTTCTGGTTGTCCCGAGGGGTCTGAAACAAAAAATTCACCCGGGACCCTCAGGGGCTCGCCGTAGACGAGCTCTGCGCTTGAAGCTTGTAGGTCTTCTTTGAATGCTGCCCTAATTCCCAAAAGTACGAGTGGCAGCGAGTCGGTCCACTTATTGCCGTGGCACATGAGAGAGGCCTTAAGTGTGCGATGGAAACGCTCAACGAGCCCGTTGGACGCTGGATGGTAGGCGGTTGTTCTGGCTCGTCGAAATCCGCAGAAATCTCCGAGTTTTCGGAAAAGGTCTGACTCGAACTGGCGGCCTTGGTCGGTGGTAATGGTTTCTGGGCAGCCAAATCGTGCAATCCATCCATTGAGGAGGGCTTTGGCCACGGTTTCCGCGGTGATGTCTTGTACAGGAAAGGCTTCGGGCCATCTCGTAAAGCGGTCGACTGCGGTCACGAGGTAGCTGAAGCCTGCGGAAGATGGCAGGGGACCGACGATGTCTATGTGGACGTGCTGAAATCTGGCGGCTGTCACTGGAAACTGTCCTACTGGCGTGACAGTGTGCCTGTTTACCTTGGCCGTCTGGCACTGGAGGCATGCGCGGGTCCATGTTCGGCAATCCTTCTTTATTCCAGGCCAGACGAATCGATAGGAGACGAGCTTCGTTGACGCTTTGATTCCTGGGTGGCTAAGGCTATGTAGCGTGTCGAAGACCCCTCGGCGGAAGGGTTCGGTTACGAACGGCCGTGGGCGGCCGGCAGACGTATCGCAGATGACTTCGACGTCCAGCCCTGGCATGGCCTTCTTTTCTAGGCGGAGGGCTGTGGCTTGGTTCTGCAGCTGGCGAAGCTCCTCGTCTTGGAGCTGAGAGCGGGCCAGTTCTGCGAAGTCGATTGGCTGCGTGATGGCCTCGATGCGGGAAAGAGTGTCTGCGACGATGTTGTCCCGCCCGGAAATGTGGCGAATATCAGTCGAAAACTGACCGATGTAGTCCAGGTGGTTGAACTGGCGCGGGGAGCACTGATCGGTTTTCAGCCTGAAGGCGAAGGTCAACGGCTTCTGATCGGTGAAGATAGTAAAATGTTTACCTTCTACCATGTGTCGAAAATGCTTGATTGATTCGTAGATGGCCAAGAGTTCGCGGTCGTAGGCGCTGTATTTTTGTTGTGTTGGGCTCATTTTCCTGGAAAAGAATGCCAAAGGTTGCCAGGCCCCCTGGCCCGCTGGTGAAGTACAGCTCCTATGGCTGTCGCTGAAGCGTCTGTTGACACCGATAGGTTGGCAGACTGTTCTGGGTGAGACAGTAGCGTTGCCCTTCCGAGGTTCGCCTTACACTCGTTGAAGGATCGTAGCAGCTCATCTGTCCAAGTGACCGGTGTGCTGGGTTTCATCTTGGGGCCTGAGAGGAGGGCGTGTAAGGGGGCCTGGGTGTCGGCGGCGCCGGGCAGAAAACGTCTGTAAAAATTTATCATGCCCAGGAAGCGTCTTAATTCCCTGATCGTTTTAGGGGGCGTCCAAGCCTGCAAGGTGGCTATCCGATCTTCTAGTGGGCGCGAGCCTTCTGCGGAGATGCGATAGCCTAGAAAGGTTACCTCGGGCGCTTCGAGGACGCACTTCGTAGGGTTGACAACGATGCCATATTCCGTCAGTCGCTGGAAGAGTTGGCGCAGGTGTTTTCTGTGTTCTTCTGGTGAAGTTGAAAATATTAGGATGTCGTCGAGGTAAGCAAAGCAGAATTCCAGCCCGCGGAGTGCCTCGTCTATGAAGCGTTGGAACGTCTGGGCGGCGTTTCTGAGGCCGAAACTCATAAATGGAAATTCGTAAAGGCCGAAGGGAGTTGTCAGAGCCGTTTTCGGAATGTCCTCGCGCCTGACTGGAATCTGATGATAGGCCCGGACTAAGTCGATTGTTGAGAAGACGGTGCATCCCGCGAGGTAGTGGGCGTAATCGAGGATGTGCCGCACTGGATAACGGTCGGGAATCGTCCGCGAATTAAGGGAGCGGTAATCTCCACAGGGCCTCCAGCCCTCTTTCTTCGGCACCATATGTAGGGGCGATGACCAGGGGCTATCAGAGGGCCGTGCAGTGCCGGCTCGAATCATCTCTTCAAACTCTTTTTTGGCTATCTTGAGGCGGTCGGGGGCCAGACGGCGGGGGCGGGCGTTTACTGGTTGCCCGGGCGTTGTTCGGATGTAGTGCTTTGTCCCGTGGCTCACCTGGCGGGGGGAGCCGGCTGGGCGCACGACGTCGGGGAATTCGCGGAATACGTCGTGTCCGGTGGGGTCTTCGAGAATCATCTTCACGCTCGGCGTCTGCGCGTCAGTTGGTTCGCATTTGGCTGAGAGTGCGGCCTTGTTGTCGATAATACGGCCGTGGCGGGGGTCTACTAAGAGGCCGTAGAATCCGAGAAAATCAATCCCGATGATGGCGCTCTCCACGTCGGCGATTACGAAGCGCCACTTGAGGATGCGCTCTAAGCCTATGTCGAGGGCCAGCGAGATCCATCCATAAGTGTGGATGGTTGTGCCGTTGGCCGCGATCAGGTCGTAGTCCACGCGTTTTCTTCGTCCTGGCAGCGCTTTCCGTGGATAAACGCATAGGTCGGAACCGGTGTCGACGAGAAATCGCACCTTGCTGTTTTTCTCGGTAATGTAGAGGCGGCTTCCTGATGATTTGCAGTCAGTCGCCGCTGCTACTGACCGCCTTTGTAGTTTCCCTGTGCCTTGAATGCACAGGGCTGTCTGCAATTGCGAGCGTTTTTGCCAAACTCGCGGTGGAACCAGCACACCTCAGGGTTGATATCTCTGCTGCGACGGTCGTCGGTTTTCCAGGTCCGCTGCTGGGCTGGCGCGCTTTTGTTTAAGTTATTTGAATTAATGGCGGCAACTTGCTGGGACAACTCCTCGATCTGCCGCTCGAGGGCGCTGCTGGTTGGCGTTGGTTGTTCGATGGCGTGGGCTGAGACTTCCGGAACGGCCTCAGCGATGGAGTCTGCTATTTCTGCTGTCTCCTTCCAGTTTAAGTCTGGGCGCGTTAATAACGCTGTCCGTATGGCCCTAGGCAATTGGCTAGACCAGAGACTCTTTAAAAGATCCTCCGGCCACGTGTCGGGGGCCAAGGCGAGCATGTGCTCGCGGAACTCGGAAGGTTTCCTGTCGCCGATCTCCTCTCCCGCCATTAGGCGGCGTCGTCTTTCTTCATTAGAAGGTGTTAATTTCTTTAGGAGCTCGTTTTTTAGTTCCTGGTACTGGTTGGTGGTCGGCGGATTCGATATGATTTCACATACCTTGATTGCCTGTTGTTGGTCCAGGCTGGCGACTACGTGATGGAACTTCGTTTCTTCTGTGGTCACTTTGGCGAGATTGAACTGGGCCTCCACATGTTTGAACCAAAGGTCAGGTCGTTCGGTCCAAAGTGCTGGTAATTTCGCTCCTATTCGGTTCACTTCCATGATGTGGATTTTTTTCTTTTGTCGTGGGTCACCAATATAGAGGAGGGTTGCGGTAGGAATAACACTCTGATATATTATATAAATACTTGTTTATTGACTAGAAATAATACAGCAAAGGGTTGGAGTTGTTTGGATGTTCGCTCGTTCGTGTCGCGTTGCAGACTGCTCGTCTGTCCGCCCAGGCTTGTGTGCCGGTGGAGACATCTGGTGGCGTTAGTGTATGGGTGGCAAGTGCTGCCCACTACACGTTAAATAATTCCTGTGTTCTGGATGCTATATAGTGTCATTTCTTTAATCCTCTCAAATATTTGTTTTTTATTTGCAAAGTCATTAAATAAATATTTGGGACAGTTTATGAATGGGTTTTTCAAAAATTCGCCGAATCTATAGTTGTTTTCCCTCTCGCTACCAATACTAAGGGACGGTTGTATGTCGCAAAGTAAATGCTTTTTAAAAATAACAAAGGGTAGATGGTAAATGGAGGGACTGGGATGGTCAGCCAGTGCCTGTCATCTGAGTGGTCATCCCAGCCGGCACAAGGTGAATTTTAAGATTTTACCCTTTGCCAATGTTTAAAAAGAGTTTACCAACCGACATACAACTGGCCCTAACAATACAACAAAACTGTGGTAGATGTAGCGTAATTGTGGCTGGTAACAAAACTATTTTTTTTTATGATATTGATGTGAGAAGGAGATACACCAAAAAGGTGCATCCCCTAAAGGCCTGGGTCCTCCATCGTGAAAAGAAGAGGGGATTTTATGGACTGGGTAGGAGTTGAAGGTATCTGTGGTCTTAAGCAGCTGAAAATTATAGGTTGCGGGGAAGGCAATGAGCTGGAAGTGAATTCCAGTCTCTGGAGTCATAGGGATAAAAGAGTTGGCGAAAGCGTTATGGTTATTTGACAGCGAAGGGGTGCTGAGCTTTCAAAAACCGCGTGTTTCTAGCAAAAAGAGGGCTCTAGGGGGGATAATTGATTTCAGCTCTACTGAACAGACACCATGATAGTATCTGTAGAGTACATCTGTATGATGGAAAAACTGAGATTTTTTGCAAAAATTGCAGTTTTTAAAAACGTCAACCTATTTGCGGCACGAGTTACCATTATCCAATTGAGATGAAACTTTGTTTGAATTGTAGCAAATTTAATCTAGTTTAAAAATGTATAGAGTGCTCTTTGTCGAAAATATGATCTTTCATGGTCAAAATGGAAAAAAAAACGAAAAAAGTGCGTTTTGTGCGGAGTCTGAAGAGTTGGCCGGAAAAAACCTAAATGATGAAATTTGTAAGAAGTTTTATGAACTTTCATTTTGAATAGGAAAATTATTTACAAAAAGTTTATAGTTTTCGAGTTATAACCAAAAAACCGCCAAAAAAATGACATTTTTTTTTTACATTTTTTGCATTTTTGACAATATGTTCCGTCACGAAATTTCGTTAGCAAACCTCAGATTCGGATTCAACACACCCAAAAACATAAAGGGTCGAAGAAATTACAACTACCCCCAAAACTTTCCGGGTAAAAACATAATTTAACTGGACTATTTGTTTTTAATAAAAAAAAAATTCCACTAAATATTTTGCTTTATGGATTGACACCCCAACGGTTAAATGCCTAATCTACTCTTATTAAACGCACAAAAATTGGAGTGTGAGAATGGGGTTCCTGGGTTGGGGGTCCGGGGGCGTGCCCCCCTGGCTAGCAAGAAGGCAGCTAGTCTATATATATATATATATATATATATATATAAAATTAAGGTTTTGTCTGTACATTGGTCCAAATCACGCCAAATTTTGGTTACCACACGTTTCAAGCAAAGTTATGAACGAAAACACCTCAACAAAATTCCTGTCTGTCTGTATGTCTGTCTATATGTTTCCGTGGTTTCCGCGAAAAGTTGCTCACGATTCACGTAAAAACGGCTGAAGGGATTATTATAAAATTTCATATTTACATCAGATATCTTCTAACTTACGTTTATAGTTATATAACGTTTTGATATTTTGACCACAAAAGGGGGTTTGGGGGGGGGGGGGGCGCATGAATGAAAATTATCAAATAACTCCTAAACTTTTAACCCTACGGCAAATTTTATTATAAACAAAGTTGTAGGGGATGTGATTTCTGACAACTTTTGTCGTTGGGTTCAGGGGGCTAGGCGGGGGTGTGGTGCGTGGGGGTGGAGGTCCGAGGTGGGTGGGGTGCGGGATGGAGTGTTGGGGTGGTGGTATGGGGACGGGGGTTGGGCACGGGTGCATGGTGCGGGGGTTGGGGTGCTGGTTGAGTTTCGGGGGGGGGGGGTCGTGGGTTGGTGGTCCCCCTGGCTAGCAAGAGGAGCTCCGAAGGCGGATTTATATAAATGTATATTTTAAGATGATTAATTGTCCAAAGATGTTCTGTATTTTAAATTCGTTCCATTTAGGGACCATCTTTTAATTTCAAAAAATGTAACATGAGTCAAATGATTGTTTAGATATATTTTATAATTTTTTTAAAAATAAATCTTTAAAATTAGTTTATTTTATGATTTAAAAATAGATTAATATTTTTTTTAATTTATCTGAATTTAAATTTTAATATCAAATAAATTTAATTGAATTTGAAAAATAAGTCAAATTTTTTTTCTTCCAGTCCATGTTCTCGTTTTCTTATTCAAACGCTTTTTTGTATTAAAAGGAGGCAATTTGGTATAGCAAAATGGCGGGAGGCGAAGGTGTAAGCACCGGACAACCTAATTTATACAAACAAGATCTATCAAAACTCGTAAGTAAATATATTATAAGTTTTAATTATCATTAGAATAAAAATATTTTCATTATTTTAATTACTAATATTTCAAATCCATGTTTATTAGTTTCACTAACATATTATTGTCTTAACGTTATTTGAAATACTATTGCATCATTTCTGTGATTATTTGATTTAATCTATATTTTGTTAAATTTTAATTCTTTTTTTATATATATTTTCTATAATATCTTATGGGAAATTAATAATATACTCGTTGCAGGAGAGAGGTTAAGTTTCAATCTGGCTGGCTGGCTGGCTCATGCTTGGCTCATTGGAATGTTCACCATATGCTCTTAACGAATAGAGAAATTTGTTTAATCATTTAAATAAATAACAGTTTTGAGATTGAAAAATATTTATTTTTCAATTTTTAAACCCTTTAGACAAATTAATTGCACTGATAAACAATTAAATTTTCCTTTAAAAAAACTAAATGATCTTTATGTATTCAGATGTGATGATAACGAATATTGCATCCGTTTTCCTTAATTTTTTGCGGTACACCCACATTTTATAGTTAAGTATGACTTCAGGTCTCCACACCCGACTTAAGACTTTATTTTTTTATTTGAAAGCCTATCCAGCACTCATTCGAATTCCTATAATCCATAAAGTATTATAATATAAAATAGCGACTTTTATATTAATAATTTCTATAATATATGTGTAGAATACACAACCATATTCAAATTTATCTAATATATCTACAATATTGGTGCATTTGAACTAACGTATGCAACTTTACATTTCTCATTTGTTTAATAGCTACAACTGTTTGGGCTCAAGCACAAAATCCAAATTTTCGACCTCGGCAGCCCCCCCCCCCCACCCCGGATCACTTAAAACCTCACACTTTTTTTTTGATATTTTGACCATGAAGGAGCACGTTTTCGACAAAGAGCACTCTATACTATTTTTAAACTAGATTAAATTTCAAATTTAGGGAACGCAGGTTAGAGTTGGTGGTGTTTCACAAGGAGAAAAAATTAAAATACAAAGATTTTTTTAAATTTATTCTATATATTTCGAGCCCTTAACTCAACATCAGGAGAACAGTCGATGTGTCCATGAATTACACATATAGAATAAATTAAAAAAATCTTTGTATTTTAATTCTTTCTCCTTATGAAACACCACCAATTCCAACCTAATTTAATTTTAGATTAAATTTGCTACAATTTAAACAAAGTTTCATCTTAATTGGATAAATGGTAATCCGTGCCGCAATGAGGTTGAAATTTTGAAAAACTGCAATTTTTTTCAAAAAAATCACAGTTTTTCCTTCATAAAATGAAAACCACTCATCCTAGAAACTTGATTCCTGTCTCATTCTCTAGGAAATTGTATTGACTTGAACGTTTACTTGGACCACTTTTTTGAAAAAACTAGATTTATAGATATCCAAAATTTTCCATAACAGGATATGATTCGAATCCTCAGAAGTGTCATGGAAAATGCTGGATATCTATAAATCTAAGATTTAGGGAACGCGGTGTTGGTTTATAGTGAAACATTGTTAAAATTAAATTAGGTTGGAGTTGGTGGTTGAACAATCAAACAGACATCAAAACTTCACCAATAATTGACATCTTAATCAATGATATTTAATTTGAATTGGAGTGCGATGAGGGTGTATGGTGGGTTTATTTTTAATTTTATTTATTTTTTTAAATAGAAAATGAGAGATTAAATTTTCGCTATGCACCCTCATTGCATTCTATAGTTTATTGCCTTCCTTTATTACACATACATAATTTTCGGCAACTTTCAAGTATAAATATCTTTTGAAAAGTTGAAAAGTTTTTGTTTTGCCGAGAGTAGCAGAGTTGTTGATTCACAAAGAGAAACAAAGAGATTGTCTTCTGCTTGATGCAAATAAACATATACACATATATATCAAGATGATATATCTGATATATATATTATTTATTTGTTTGAGACTATAGTTTCGAAGACTTGGTCTCATCATCAGTCTTTCTTCAATTATAAATGTTTTTCATGGAGTCAATATCATATGGATATTGACTCCATGAAAAACATTTATAATTGAAGAAAGACTGATGATGAAGACCAGTCTTCGAAACTATAGTCTCAAACAAATAAATAATATATATATACAGATATATCATCTTGATATATATGTGTATATGTTTATTTGCATCAAGCAGAAGACAATCTCTTTGTTTCTCTTTGTAAATATCTTTTCTTTGTCCCAGCCCTTTGTCCCTACATCTGGTCATTTGGCTTTCTAAAGCCATTCCATCCTTCTGATAATTCTTTCATATTTACACTATGTCATAAATAACTGTCCATCATATTAAAATTAAAATAAATTCTGTTCAAAATATCATGTTATCTTTAGTCAATGTTCTCCTGACGATGAGTTAAGAGATCGAAATATATAGAGTAAACTAAAAAAATCTTTGTATTTTAATTTTTCTCCTTGTGAAACACCACCAACTCCAACCTAATTTAATTTATAAATCTAAGAGTTTTATCAATAAAGTAGCCCATATAAACGTTCAAGTCAATAAAATTTTCTAGAGAATGAGACAGGAATCAAGTTTCTAGGATGAGTGGTTTTCATTTTATGAAGGAAAAACTGATTTTTTGAGAAAATATATCATCCACTGTCATGGAAAGTGCTGGATATCAATATAGCAAAGATTTTTAATCAAAGGGTCTAGGACTTAACTTGATATTTTTTAACATCCCCCCACCATTTTGGTCCCTAAAAAAAATAATAACAAAATAATTTCACTGAAAACTTTTTGATTTGTTATTTCATTTTTGATACAATAATTTAAAAGTGTTTTTAGAGTCTTATTTAAAAGTCCAGTCCTGTTTCGAAAGACTCTTTAAGTCTTAAAAGCACAACAGAGAGAATGTTCTCTCCTGATATAAATATATACATGGTGGTTGATTTTGACCCCCTTTTCAAGAAAAATACCAAATCTTCTCCTTAATATATTTGTCAAATATTTAAATGCATTTTTTTTAATATACATAAAATACAATTACAATTTGTTGCTTTTTTTAAGACTTGGTTTTATCAAATCAACAGCCCCCGAAATATACATTTTTATAGGTGTTAGATTAAAACAAAAATCTTATTTTTCAACAATTTTTTTTTAATTCAAATGGTGGTTTAAATTAATCCAAATATTTCGGAAACTTGACAGTAGGTATTCCTTCTTCAGTGGACCTCCACCCACTTATTTTGTTAAAACATCCATGAAGAAATATATTTATTATTGGTATAATTTTTTAAGGAACGCTGTGAGATGTCTATTTGGCTCTAAATTCAAATTTTGGAGACTGAGCAGATACAGTGATTTGGGTGGAGGTCCACTGAAGAAAGAATACTGCAAAGTTTCCGAAATATTTGGATTAAGGACGTTCCCTAACAATTTTCTTGCAATCCTTTTAAAACTTTGAATACACATATTATAAGTGTCCTTTATACGTATAAATTTTTTTCAATAGTCCTTGCGGGACTAAATTTGTAAATATTGTTAACACACGAACCCTATCCCGATTGATGTTAAAGCGATTGTTTCATTAAATAGCAATCGTAATTTTCTTGTAATTATTTTGAAAAACTGAGAATCATTGACTGAATATATAACAAATATTTTTCTGTTAAAATAATTGTATCAAGCGGTATTCGTTTCGTATGAAAAATGTTAAAAGTTTGGTACTTTCATTTTTTTCTTTCATGGCTTGGCAAGTGAAAGATGGCGACTTGACAACGTCACACTAAGATCACTCAATTTTTACATATCTAAAAAACTTCTGCAGCTGGTGCATTTGCCATTTTTAGCTAATTCTCTCAACCTAACTATACTGTTCTCATCTAGAATTTCGCATTGAATTGTCTCATGAAGTGTTTTTTTTTATTCTTTGTCTTTTAGCGTCAGTAAGAATGCAATGTTGCCAGATCCGAGAAACGACGCAGCGAAATTATTTTTCCCTTTCTGCGCTTGTGAGAGTAGGGGCGTCGTTTCTCGGATCTGGCAACATTGCATTCTTCTGACATCTGTTGATTGTTTATCGTTCTAATGTTTTTGAAAAAAATTTCAATTTTACATTTATTTTAGAGATTTCTGGCAGGTAAAATTGAAACCCTTTCGATGGAAAGTTATTGTCCGTTTGCCACATCCGTGAAAAGCCTTTAACTGTAAACCTTAGAAATAATTAAATCTCCCTTGTCTTTAGAGACGATTGTAATAAAACATTTTCTACCAAGAGTAAAGATTTTTTACAAACTTGTGATAATGATCAGCAATTATTCCACGATGCTGCTTATGATGTTGTAATAATACAAAATTTAGTCAAAACATTAAAATTAAGAAGTAATTTATTTAACTCTTATAAAAAATTGCAACTATTATTTACAAGAATTATCAAAGATAGATAAAACTAAAATAAATTTTCAAACATTCAAACACCACACATTCTGAGGTATATGAGTCAACACTTGACTAGGATGTAGTAGTCGGTTGCCACAGGATACTTCTCCCATAAGAAATGAAAGAATTTTTCTGTTTTTGGTTCTTAATATTTTATTCAAGAGACGTTTCAACAAGTATGCCTTGTCATCATCAGTCTAAAAAAGTAGATTAAAACAAGGAGCATGAGTATAAAATTTGTCAATAAAGAGCAACCATGCAAAGTCACATTAATTGAACTTAACAGTAAAATACTTATACTATATATATTTGTCTAGATTAATTTGCCGCAACGCTGACGTAATGCTGCCGAGAGAGAGCGCCATCGGTATATTTGCGGCAAATTTGAAATATAATCGTAATTTGGACTCAAATTTCGAAATGAAAGACTCCAATTGATTTTAAATTAGGAAACATTAAATATATTGATAATTATTACCCCCCCCCCCCCTTCACCACTCAAAAATTTAATATTCAATTCGCTTTTCTTTGCGCACAGAAAAAGAAATCAATCACATCTTATTTGATTTATATATTATTTGTTTATTTTTTAATAATTTGCCACTTTTTTATATTTTTTAAAAATCTAAATTTCGTTATTCTTATTTTTTGATTTTTACAAAATTAATCGACTTAAGACTCGCATGCCCATATGAGTTTCTCATTGCAATACTGGAGCTGTCATACAAACAACACCTGATCTCTTTTAAATATTTGGAGCCTTATATCGATTATCGATCCCAAATTTTAAAAAAATGATATAATATAATTCTCCTTCTCACACGATACCACTTATTTAAATAAATCTATTTCCACACAAAAAATATCACAATGCTGTAGATTATAGAAAAAAAAAATACTTCCAGATTCATATCTTGAGCCTCATTTCTGTATCTGTGTCAGGACGAAAATGAGGCGAAACTTTCAAGAGACTATATATTTTCGGGAGTTTACAGGTATACATTTGGAGTGTGGTTTTTTAAGAGGAATATAATTTTTGGACCGAGACGCTGCCCGCCAGGGCAACAGCTCGGGGCGTGCCGAAGGCACGCACGAAAAGCTCGATTATATGATAATTATACATAAGTAAAATTAAAATTAAAATTAATTTATACCTATTTTGTTTTTTACATCAGTGTACAATTTTTACTGTTATATCAGGATGTGTTAAATCATAATCATAATTCGAATAAATTAACAGAGCCATCATACTAAAATAAAATAAATTTATAAATGTTGACTGAATTGATAGGTATTATTTCTATTAAGATGTGCTTAGGGATATCTTGGAGGGGGGGTGGGAAAAAGGGGAAGGGGAAGACCCAGATTAGGAATATTTCAACCAAATAATTGGGGATATGGGATGCCAGACATTTAGAGAGGTCAAACAGCTGGCGGGGGACAGAGTCGAGTGGAGACGGATTGTTGCATCAAACCAGTCTTAGGACTATACTCAATGATGATGATGATGATATAAAGAAGGAGGTGAAGAAGCCATTGTAAAATTGTTTACCGAAAAATTAGAAAATAAGAAAGCGCGAATAACTAGAAAAAAGACATTATAACGAAAGTCTTAGATTTTTAAAAAAATCAAAAATTCGCCAAAAATAAAGAGTTAAAAAATAAATAAATAAATAAATAGAAAGTATGTATTATAGGCTAAGAATAAATTATATATTGCTATATTTTATGTTAAAAATAAGAGTTTATGAAAATTCTATTACAAATTTTAAAATGAATAAATATTTATACATATGAATTAATATACTACTACTTATTTGTATTGAGTAATAATAAATGTTTTATTTGTTATAACAATTGACTTTTCATTTACACTGAGTCAAAGTTAAGGTAGTTCTTTCACAAATGCAAAAATTCAAGAAGTCTTCGAAACTTGGAATCTATAAGTCATTAAAAGCATAATAAAAGACACTGTTCAAATTTGAAGACGATTTACCAGACCAAACATTAAATAATTTCAATTAAAAATGAAATTTTTTAGATTGGGAAAGGGGGGGAAAATGATCATTATTTTATTTATTTTTTTCATTGAAGCACTTTCACCATCTTGATAAAAAACTAATATTTGTTAGAATAATATATTCGGAGTAACTTAAAAAAAAATTAAAATTATTTACCACTTAGTTTTAATAAAAAATAAAAACAACATATTTGGGCGATTATTTTTAGTGGAGGGGATATAATATCAATGGCTTGAAAACGATCCATTCATAAAGAGAATATAGTAGTGTAAAATGTACAGTCACGTTAAAAAACATGACCTAAAATTTTAACACCATTTATATTTATAGAGTGGTTACGAGGCTAAGACTTTAGTGTGGATTGTCGCGAAAGAACTATCTTAACTTATATCTCAGAGCTACTCACATGTTGTCAAGTCGCCATCTCTCACTTGTCATGCCAGGAGAGAAAAAATGAAAACCATCAAAATACCCGAGAAAATACCTAACTTTTAACATTTGTCATACAAAACTACTTGCTACTATTATTTTAACAGAAAAATATTTGTTATATCTTCAGTTAATGATTTTCAGTTTTTCAAAATGATTTCAAGAAAATTACGATTGTTATTTGGAGAATCAGTCACTTTAACATTAATCGGGATAGGGTTTGCGTGTTAAATATCCAAATTTCAATGGTCAATATTTACAAATTTAGTGCCACAAGGACTATTGAAAAAAAATGTACACGTACTAGTATAAATGACACTTATAAATATGTGTATTCGGGGTTTTAAAAGGATTTTAAGAAAATCGATTTATTAGTGAACGTCCTTTAATAACCATCATTTGAATTAAACATTTTTGTTTTTATTCAGCACCTATAAGAATCCTCAGCACCACTTAAGATATATGAATCTAATCAATTTATTTTTTTATTTTTTTTCCTCTAGGATGTAACCAAACTAACACCATTATCTCCTGAAGTAATAAGTCGCCAAGCAACTATTAATATAGGTATTTTATTTATTTTTTCATTTATGAGTAAAAATAATCTTTTAAATTTAGTATTCATATATATTTTATTTTATTTATTATTTTTTTAGGAACAATTGGTCATGTAGCTCATGGAAAATCGACTGTAGTTAAAGCTATATCTGGTGTACAGACTGTTAGATTCAAAAATGAATTAGAAAGAAATATCACCATTAAATTAGGTAAGTTGAAATTATCCTGACTTGAATGATTTATATATACGGTTTTAAATAGACTCTGTTTATAAAAACGATACTTTCACTTAACTAAATATATCCTTATATAAGGAAGTGAAAGCAAATGTTATGATTACATGGTTTTTAAATAAAATCCCTATATAATAGTGAAAAAATATAAAGTAACGTAAAATGGCTAATGGTTAAATCCGAGAAAAAACAAAACAAACTAGAAACTTTTTTATATTCAAATTATGAGGAAAATATTTTTGGTAAAAACTTTTTATTATGAAAACAGTATTCCCCCAAAGAGAATCTATGTTTAATATACAGAAAAGGCCGAAAAGTCAATAATAATCTAGAAATCGATGAAAAGTTAGCTTTATTTTAATTTATAAAAGCAGAATATTGAATAAAGGAGTAATAAATAATAATCTATTATAAAAAAAAATTAAATTGTAACCAACTATTTATTTTTTCACAAAAACAAACAAAGAGGTTGTCTCTGCTTGATGCAAATAAACATACACACATATATATCGAAATTATATATCTGTATATATATTATTTATTTGTTTGAGACTATAGTTTCGAAGGCTTGGCCTCATCATCAGTCTTTTTAATTATAAATATTATTTTTCATGGGATCAGTATCGCGTGGATATTGAAAATTTTTGAAAAATTTTTTTTTCTCAGCTGAATAGCCAAGTAGAATTACAAAAAAAAACATTTTTTGGGTACCTATGTTTTTTAATTCTACCTGGCTATTCAGCTGAGAAAGAAGAAAAAAAATTTTCAATATCCACGCGATACTGATCCAATGAAAAATAATATTTATAATTATAAAGACTGATGATGAGGGCCAAGCCTTCGAAACTATAGTCTCAAACAAATAAATAATATATATACAGATATATAATTTCGATATATATGTGTGTATGTTTATTTGCATCAAGCAGAGGACAACCTCTTTGTTTCTCTTTGTGAATCAAGAACTCGGCTACTCTCGGCAATACTTAAACTTTTCAATTATATTTATTTTTTGATATTAATCCCTCACTTGCACATTCAACCCTCTCCTATCTCTACATCTTTCCCCCTCCAAAAAATCGCCTGGATTCAGTGCACATATAAATTTTTTATGGGGGGTGGTTTAAACCCAACGTCCCTGCCCTAGAATGAAATTTGAAAAATTATATATAAATTAATTAACATTTAATAACTCTGACCAACTTATTTGTATTTTGTACAACAAACCTGATATTTATTAAATATTCGGTCGCCAATTTGTTTTATTATGTTAAAGCCCTTTAGTTTTCATAAAGGTAAGACCCGGTCGCCAGAACCATTCCCTAATAAAACTTAAGGATTTTTAATTGTTGCTATCTAAGATTGCTTGACCTCCTTAAGTTTTATTAGGGAATGGTTCTGGCGACCGGGTCTTAACTTTATGAAAACTAAAGGGTCTTTAACATAATAAAACAAATTGTCACGATCGCCAATTTGTTTTATTACTTAAAAATAATGATCGAATATTAACAACATTTTTATCTTATTTACAACATATTCAATTATAAAATTAGACAAAGTATCAAAAAAATCCACGATTCTTTTATTATGGTTACTTTCTCATTGCACTAAAGGATACACATACCTTAGCTTTAGTTAGAACTCATTTTTGCGATATTACTCGCTTGGTGTATAGAATATAAAGCGATTTATTGAAATTATCAAAGTAGGTGGCAAATTAAAACCGAAACATCTGTTAAATAACAGATTCGTCTTGGGCTAGTAGCCACAAAGAGATACTTGAAAGAGTGAAGATGATTTATTAAATGCACCAAAGTGAGTAACAAAGGGTTAAGAAAAGCAAAAATAAAGATTGGAAGATTCCCCAGTGCCCTTCATATTTTATTGTTCTATTATAAACGCTGTTAGCTCTAAAAACACAAAATGTTTACCTTTGACCTGCAAAATAATTAGATTACTAACAAAAGTACAAAAGATTCCGAAATTGCTCGTTTGAGATAACGATGTTTGTGGGATTTTGAGAAGGTTCGTTGAAACGACATCATTTAAATACCAACTTGCAGCCTGAATGGTCTTTAATCGAATAAGAGAACATTCAGTACTAGATAAAGAATATCTCACCAGAATCAACGGCTCAAGTAGTTGCACTAATTGAAGCAGGGCAAAACCAAAGTCAAGTGGCACACCAACTAAATTTAATTGTTTGTAATTGATTTGCTGTTCGACGAGTATACGGTGGCTATACCAGGCGACAAGGTTCTGGCCGAAAACGTGCTACAACACAGCGTGATGACCGTTTTGTTGTATCAACATCACTAAGAAATCGCTGTTTGAATACAGTTAGACTCGGACAGCAGCTCCAGAATGTTAGAGAAGTGGATGTTAGTCGCTGGACAGTTAGAAGAAGACTAGCCGAAGCAGGCCTAACAGCACACAGACCAGCAAGCCTTCAGTTTGCTCGAAATCACGAGAATTGGACTATGGATCATTGGAAAAAAGTACTGTTCTCTGACGAGTGCAGGATGTGTCTTCATGGTAACGACAGGAAGAGTCTACCCAAGACCTGGTGAGCGTTTCGCTCAGTGCTGCATTTCTGAGCGTGTCCCATATGGGGGCTGTTCATGCATGTTCTGGGGAGGCATGTCGCTGGAGGCGAAAACTGAACTGGTATTCATCACAGGGCCCAATATCGGCCGTCGATCAAAGGGATTGACTTCTCAACGCTATATCGAAGAGATCCTGGTGGATCACGTAGCACACACTGCTGCTATAGTAAGCCAGTACTTGGAAGAGGTTGAAGTGCCGGTATTGGCGTGGCCTGCTCGAAGCCCAGATCTCAATATTGAGCATCTATGGGGGGAACTGAAAAAAACGGGTACAATCAAGAAACACGGTGCCTACTAGTCTCGAAGAGATTCAAACCGCAATTAATGAAGAATTGGATAGGATACCGCATGATTAAAAAAAAAATTGATTTCTTCGATAAAACATCGAATGCAAGCTCTAATTCAGGCTATAGAGGAGGTAATGCTTATTTTACTAATTTTATTGTTTGATTACCTTTTTATACCTCCTCAAAATCCCACAAACATCGTTATCTCAAACGAGCAATTTCGAAATCTTTTGTTAGTAATCTAATAATTTTGCAGGTCAAAGGTAAACATTTTGTGATTTTAGAGCTAACCGTGTGTACTTTAATTTAATCAAAATAATACTTGCAAAAAAAAAAAAATCATTTTAAAAATATTCAAGTTTGAAGTGAAAATGTGTGTGTGTGTGTGGGGGGATTTTTTTGCTCTCGAGTGTATTTTAAATTGACTTAACTTCGAAGTAAATAATGTTTTTAATTGTATTCGAGGCCAACCAATAAACTATTCTTCGGCCCTCAAAGAACCATTGGCTTCTCTTTTAATCCCTGGAGTATTGTGTATTTGAATACTTGGGAGGGGGACATGCTTTTTATATGGCTTAAACCTGATAGTAAATTTTTAAAGGGGAATGAATGAAATTCAATTGCTTCTTTCCAGTAATTTTCTATTAATTCAAGTGGTTTATCCAAATATTTCGAGAGCACTACGGCATCACTTCCTCAGTGGAAATGCGGATCATAGGAAGAGATGCCCTAGTGCTCTCGAAGTATTTGGATAAACCGCTTGAATTAATCATTGGCCTTACACGCTTGTTACGCGAACCATTTCGAGCCAATTTCGACCACCCTGCAGCTCGGAACCCAATTGAGATACAGGGCTGAAATTATACACATGTAATTATGTAATCTATCTTGAGGAGAGTACCAAATTTTAAATAAATAGCTTAAATGGATTCTGATATATGGACCTGAGAAAATAGCTAATTTTGGCACTCACTGACAGGTCATCAAAACCTATAGGGTACTTCTAATCATTCCAGCATCATGAAATTTCACCACACAAACAAAGGAAAAATTCCAAAAATCCAACCTTTCTATCTTTGAACCCCTTCAAAATGGGGGGAGGGTCAAAAATGAAAATTCTAGCCTGTTGGGCCAAACTCAACCAAATTTTGTGAACATATTCTGTCGGCCTCCAGAAGGCTAGAAATGCAAAAACTAACTAAAATTCTAACTCTTTGGACCAACGCGCTTCCTGATAGCTTACAAAAAGCAGAGAATCCCAACCAAAACATTCTGTGAAAAAAACAAGCCAAGTTCGAAAAATTAGTGAAATCTATCTAGTGTGCAGCCAAGTTATGATTCGCCAAGAATAATTATGTTGAGAGATCTACTACTTTCTCAACTTAATTATTCTTGACGAATTTAACTTGGCTGCACACTTTTTCAAACTTGGTCTGTTTTTTTTTCACAGAATGTTTTGGTTGGGATAGAAAATTACTGGAACGAAAGCAATTGAATTTCATTCATATCCTCCTTTAAAAAATTAACATATCCAGTACGCACCAAGCCATTTAAATTTCATATTGATAATAAATATTTATTAAATAATTAAAAAAAAAAAAGTTGAATTTTAATTAATAAAAAAAGTATTATTTATTGCTAGAGACGACCTGAATGTTTGACATTCGACAATGCATGTCAGCGAGGGGTGAACCGCGACCTAATATCCTGTACACCTACTTCCACTTCCACTTTCATTTCCAAGTAGAAGACAATAGATTAAGGGGAATTATCTAATGAATTCCAAATAATTCCACTTAATTCCAAAGAAGATGTACACCTAATTCCAATCGCGGTTCACCCTTCGCATGTCAGTAACCTAAAATTTTTTGAAAATTAAAATATCTATCTATTAAATGAGTAAAATGGGGTTTAGGATATAAATAAATAAAAAATATTCAAAATCATTCATTTATTATTTTTATTTTATTTTATCTTATACTTTAAATTAAATCTACATTAAACTCGAGAGGTGAACCGCGATTGGAATTAGGTGTACACCGTCTTTGGAATTCATTAGATAATCTATTGTATTCTATTGTCTTCTATTTGGAAATGAAAGTGGAAGTGGAAGTAGGTGTACACGATTTTAGGTCACGGTCCACCCCTCGATTAAACTTATTCATTTTTAAATAGTGTTTTTTTTTTTTTTTAAATAATTTATTATCAAATTTTTCGAATATTTGTTTTCACTTATAAATTCAATTTTTTTTTTTTTTTTTTTTTTATTAAACCTTGATAGATTTTATTTTTGAAATAATAAAACTAATTTCCAAACTTAAACCAATTCGGAAATTTTCATGAGGTGTATATATTAGACACCATATAATGATAATGAAGATTACAAATATTATCAAGAAAAAAAAACACTTGAATGTGAAATAATATATGAAGAAAGTCTTTTTTTGGGATTCCAGGCGAACTCTCCGAAGGGTCAAATGAAAAGGAGACGGCCAATGAAATGAGCTCCAAAGATGTGCCTAATTCCATTAAAGAGAATAAAACAAATGGAAAAAATTCACATTCGAGAAAAAGAAAACATTCCACTTTAACGGGAAACGGAAAACGGAAGAAAAGAGAAGATGATGAATATTTAGTGGACTATATAGTTGACGATCGTTTGAATAATAATATTCGTGAATATTTAATAAAATGGAGAAATTGGGATGATGAGTTTAATTCCTGGGAGCCTGAAGAACATCTCAATAATTGTAAAACAAAAATCAAATCTTATCATGCTCATAAAGAAAAAGCGGAAATGTATGAAAAATTAAGAAGTCAATATTTGGATAATACGCCAGAGGCAATTAACGCGATGATAAAAAAACTACAAATAAATGGCAAATTGATATTTCGGAAACGTCCTTCGTCACAAACAATCAACCAAAAATTATTAAATTTGTTTAACGAGAAACAGAGGGCCGTTAATATTCCAAAAATAGACACTTTAAAGAATGAAATTTTGATTGAATATATTTATAAGAAACAAATTGAGATGAACAAAAAATTAAATTCATGGATTGATTCAATTCCAACCGCAAATGGAACGAAAAAAGGATCGATCACAATTGAAAATGAAGTGGATATTGAATTCCCGCCTGAGAACTTTACCTATACCAACCATTATATGGAGGGGAACGGCGTAATTATTTCCAACGACCCGCCAATCGGGTGCATTTGCAAGACCATCTGCTCCAATACCCAGTGTTATTGTTGCACGCAATCCAAACCAGCCTATAACGCGGATGGTTGTATTATAGTTCGGTTTGGTACACCAATATATGAGTGCAATAAAAAGTGTGCTTGTCCTTCGACTTGTTTAAATAGGGTAGTTCAAAAAGGTACTAATGTTAAATTTACTATTTTCCGTACAAATGGACGTGGCTGGGGCGTTAAAACGGTTAAACCCATTAAAAAAGGTCAATTTATATGTCAATATGTTGGTTTAGTTATTACATCATCAGAAGCAGAAATTCTAAGTAAAGAATATAAAAAATCCGGATTAAATTATCTTTTTGATTTAGATTTCAATGAGAATGAATCTGGAATTCCACCATATTGTGTCGACGCGACTAATCACGGGAATGTCTCTCATTTTATAAACCACTCTTGTGATCCAAATGCTGCCATTTATGCGGTATGGATCGATTGTCTGAACCCAGACATACCAAATTTGGCTTTATTCGCAACACGAAGGATAAAAGCCGGGGAAGAAATCACTTTTGATTATAATGTGTCTGATTCATTTGGTGACACACCTAAACGGACAGCTCCAAAATCACCCTTGCGTATGAAATCGCCATATGGCTCGAGCAAAAAAAATAGAATACCATGCCTGTGTAGCGCAGATAAATGTCGACGTGTTTTATTTTGAAAATATTTTTTATTATTTAGAAAAAAAAATTTAACTTATTTTCCAAGATATAATCTTTCTGTACGTTTTTACTATCTAATTTTAAATATAAAACAACAATAATATATTTTAAATAAAAAAAATTTCGTTTTCTAATTACAAGTGTGAATTTGACTTTGAAATTCAATTTTGCAATTGAAGGTTTTATTTTTATTTTATATTTCTTCAGATAAAATTTCATTCATTTATAAAATAAATACATATTATAATTTATAATATAAATAAATGAAATAGAAAAAAAAAACGTTTTAAAAATGAGAAATATTTGTATTTATTTATATTATATATACCGGGTGAGTTTTTTATCTTGAGACAGTTTTATAACTCAAAAACAGTGCATTATATGGCAAAAAGTTTCAAATAAAAGTTTGTTTATAACGAGAGGGAAACTAAAGTACGCTATTGTTTGTTGCGCTAGAACAAGCTTTCAAGGGTATTTCACTGTTAAGTTCTGTTTTTGAAATGGAACCCTATATTTTTCTATACGTCTGCTTAATCTACAAAAAAAACTGAACAACTTTCATAAGAACTACATATTTGTTAAATTGAAAGTTTTTGCCGAGAGTAGCAGAATTTTTATATTTAGAAGGAGACAATAAAAGAGTGTGTCTTCTGCTGGAATTATAAATTTTATTTATTTATAACGAGACTATAGTTTCGAGGGCTTCGCTCCTCTTCATCAGTCTATTACAATGTATTCACAGGAATTAATTTATGAATTCATATTCATAATTCCAGCAGAAGACACACTCTTTTATTGTCTCCTTCTACATATTTGTTTATACTACATCAAATAAACAAAATACATGAATCAATTATATCTCAAAAAAAAATTCTTAATAATTATTTTTAACAATTATTTAACTTAATTATTAAATAAATAATTTAATAATTTTTCGACACTGTTCTGAGACTTTCCAGAATGTATTGCAATTCTTCTGGATAAATTCCAGTTTCAATTTCCTTATTTTGGCCTGTTCCAGTTTCTTCGTAGCCTTTACATTTCCTAATTTTTTCTAAACAGATTTTACAACACGATAAAATGAAGCTTGTGCTGGTGTATTCCTATAAGGAAAACGCTCGGCATTCATTTCAATAGCAGCCCCTAACACTTCTTCCACATTCACCACATAAATTGACACCATTTTAATTCTGTCTTCAACAAAAAAAATGCTTCATTTACTACTGGATTGACACGAGAAATAAACTCAAGAATTTTAACTAGTTCTATTAATTAGAAAATAATCTCTTAAATCTGTCTATTTAATGAAGTTTTAAGACCATTATAAACACTTATTTTCATTGTTGTGATTTAATGATTATTTATTTAATCATTATTTGATAATTAAGTTAAATAATTGTTAAAAATAATTATTAAGATTTTTTTTGAGATCTAATTGATTCATGTATTTGTTTATTTGATGTCCAATAAAAAAATAGTTCTTATGAAAGTTGTTCAGTTTTTTTTGTAGATTATGTAGACGTATAGAAAAATATAGGGTTCCATTTAAAAAACAGAACTTGACATTGAAATACCCTTGAAAGCTTGTTCTAGGTCGACAAACAATAACTTAGTTTAGTTTCCCTCTCGATATAAACAAACTTTTATTTGAAACCTTTTTCCATATAATGCAGTGTTTTTGAGTTATAGGACTGTCTCAAGATAAAAAACTCACCCGGTATATATATAATTAAGAGAATTGTTTAATATTCATATTTTATAAGGTGGCCAACCATTTTTGTGATGAAAAAAGTGTATATTGACAGTGTATATTGAGTATATTGTGTGAAACTTACAAAAAAATATATTCAATGTTGTCGGCTTCAGCTTCCTGGCTAGATTAAAACATGCTAGGAGATAATATTGAAATTGTGCATTTTAGAAAATCGATATTTACCAAAAAGGATAAAGAATTTATAGTATTTATATATTAGAAATTCTACTTATGGAAAGTGGTGTAGGTTTTAGGTGAAACATGATGTTAATTAATAGAGTAAAGGGTGTGTAGTTTCACAGTGAATGAAATAAAACTCAAAGAGGTTTTGTATAAACCTCTTTGAGTTTTATTTCATTCACTGTGAAACTACACACCCTTTACTCTATTAACTAATTAGAAATTCTAATGATCAATTTAAATTCCAAATTTGATGCTTTTATGGTTGAATTGTTTGTCTAATTAAATGTTTCTGCTAAAATACCTTAGAGGGCACATTTTTAATCAGAAAAATTAATCAGAATCCACGATATTTTGACCCAGTCTATTAATAAACTTCTCTCATCACTTGAAAAATTGATGTAGCGACTTTGTACATTCAAATACCCAATTTATAAAAATTAGTTTTAATTACTTTGATTATTTATGTCCATCGATTAAATTAATAAGTTGTTGTAGGGAAATAAGGACCTTATGCAAATATTTTTGATTTTATGCAAACGTTTCGTCAACTTTGTTGACTTCTGCTAGAAGAAATTTAAATAGGAAATATTTTCGATCTGTGCCTATATGTGTTTGCCAAGAATGAATATTTATAAAATGACAAATATGCAAAGAAATTAATTAGTTTGAGCCCTGAGGAAGTCAACAAAGTTGACGAAATGTTTGCATAAGCTATTGTCCTTATTTCCCTACTACAACTTATTAATTAGTTTTAATGGGAAGAATTATTTTGTTGATCTCATAGGACTCAAGTCTAAAAATTAAAATCAAATTTGGAATTATATCTGCTTAGCAAATTGCCAGTATCCTTTAACGATATAACTGGTTTTACTTGTAGTTATGTTGAGTTAAATAAATTGTATTGTATTGTCATTGATAATATCTAAATTCTTTAATTTCTATTCGTTTTAACACATGGGCCTTATTTGAAATTAATAATGGTCCTTATTCGGAACAGGGGTGTCCTAATAAGGTCCGCTGTTTATATTTTGGAAATTGTATTATTGCAGTAATGTGATCAATACAATTGATTCCAAATTCACATTTCCTTTTAGACAGATCTGGAAGCTGTTGCTGTAAAAATTTCAAAAAGTTTTGCCTTACCAAAAAAAAATACTAAAAATTTTCAAAAATTAGATGGTCCTTATTTGGTGTATGTACCATATTTTTGGTTTATGAAAGGTTGCACTATATAAATTGATTCGTGTCTATAGTAATAATATATAAATTTTAACAGGGCTGTGAATAAAAATTAAAAAGCCACGAAATTTCAGATTCTTTTTAAATTATTTTTAACACTATCTATATCGTATGGCGTTAAGCAACCAATCAATAAAAGGCGTAGTTTTTTTTAAAATTGACACAAACTCTCAAAAGGATTAATTACAGTTGGCCACCATATAATCTAAATATATTAATTCATGCAATTTTCCACAATTTATATATTCTATATTAATTTTAAAAATTTTATTTCTCTCAATATTTTTTCTAATACAAATAAACAGCACAACTGCCATTATAAGAACATATATTTTATAATAATTTTTTGAATAACATCTGAAGAAAATGATAATATTAATTTTATAAGTATATATACTAATTAGGTACTAATAATTTTGTTAAATATCCTTATTAATTAATTTTAGTAAATTAGATCAACAATTGATAGTTTTTTTTGTTAGATTAATTTTAGTGCGCACTACGAATGGGTGATGACGTCATAATGTTAAGTTTATTTAGGTTTCTTAACATAGTGCACACCCAGTGAGTACACTAATGTTAAATTTTATATTCATTGTTTATATTTTTTTTATCTTTTAAAATACATAGAAGTGTATTTATTTATTAATCATTATTTTTAAACTGACTTTATTAAAATGCATTTTTCAATTTTGTCAAAAAATAAAAAGCAATACATTGAAATTGCGTTAAGAAAACTTTTCATTGTTTTATTTAATGTTATAAATGTTAAATAATTAAATAAAAAAAAAAAAAAAAAAAAAAAAAAACACGTTTCGTACGTAACATATTGTGATAGACTAAAATTTACGATGTGTATCCATCAAATTAAAAATAAATAAAAAACAAACAAAACAACAATAAAATCAAATATATTTTTTTATGAATACATTTTTTGATTATATATTGCTTATTTTTTTTTTTTTTATTCAGTTGATAAATCTTTACTTTATTTTTATTTATTAATTTATTTATTCTCATCCGTACCCTATTTGGGTTTTGGATTAATATATATGTTACGGCTAATATACAAATTTGGATAGTTTATAAACTAATCAAACCATTGGCTATTTTGATAGAAAACGCAATTTCCACTAAAATAGCAGCTAGTTTTCAAACTAACCAAGAGTCTTGGCTAATTTACATGTGACAAAAATCACCTGCATTCGATTCGCGATTGAATCAAATCTAGGAAACTCATGTGTAATATAGTGCAAACAGTGTAATAAATATGGTTCACAGTGTAGCATATAAGAAAAATAAAACAAGTGCCAGAGAAATCTGAAAACAAAAAAACAAAAATTAGAGTAGATTTTTTTAAAATTATAACTTTTCCTATTAAATAGCTTGTAAAAATAAAAATTCTGTAAATAAACATAATGTAGGTTCCAAAATATATATTTAAAAAATCTAATGTTAAATTTGAAAATAACAAAAATGATGAAATTTGTAAAGATAGCGAAGATTAAAATAAAATTTCAAAAAATTAAAAATACTTTTTTGGAGAGTATCCATCCCCTAGTGGCCTAGTTGAAAAGTCACCAACTGCCACTGATGAATACAATTTTTTTTAAATATCAATCAGAAAATTGCTTATTAATATTTTAAACGAAACAAGAGAAATTTAAGATGCTTTTTTTTAAAAATGAGTTGTTTAATTTTTGTATATTAAAAATTTTCAGACGCTCTCGAATAAATACACAGTACAATGTTTTGTTATAATTCATATAATTTACGCTTTTTTTTAATTAAAGTGACAGTTATGTTGTTTTTTTGGAATCTACCTTATGCTTTAATTGATTGGACCAATTGCAGTACGTCATTAGGTTGAAATGAAATTTTTAGAGTATATACTTGGATCAGTAAAAACGAGGTAATTATAAGGATTGTTGGATTTTTTGGTTTTTTTTTTTGATTTGAGTTGAAGGATTCGTGTTTTTCAATTGTTATGTTTTGCACTGTTCCAAGTTTACTTATGAAAATTTCTTTTGTATTTACCCTTTTTTTATATATGAAGGCTTGTACAACTGCTCATAGCGTTTTTCTGTAAATAAACATAATCTAGGTGAACCTAAGGAACTGGTGGCCAAATGACCATGTAGCCAGCTACTCGTTTATTGTAAAAAAAAAACTTTATATAAGACAAATAAACAAAATTCAAATTCAAAATATTACAAGACATCACTTATGTATTTCTCATTAAATTATTTCGTTACTTCCAAAATTTGTCAATTCTTGGATTACCGAAATTGAAACCTTCTGGTGGCTAATCAGTCCATTGGCGGCGCCAGCTTTTTCTTTTCGATTGGTCGACACCCGGCATAAACATTTGGATAATTGGCAGCGAAAATGTGAATTATTTCGGGTAATTCAGATTTTTGTATAATTTAGATATTATTTTTTAATAAATATGTATAATAATTATTATTATTGTATAAGGTCTATAATATTGAAAGCGATTTACCTTTTTTTTATTTTATCAACTTGGTTCTTCAATAATTTTTGCTCAAATGGTCAATTTAACAGGTTAGGTGGATGGTTGGGCAAGAGCAATTTGGGTTTGGCGGTCGCCACACCTCGCTCAACCCTAGCCACTGCGCCTGCCCCCCCCCCCCCCCTATGAAAATTCCCTAACTACGCCAATGCCTATACATAAATACCATAGAGTAATATAGAGTGGAAATCTACCTTATATCGAAAAAGCGCTCTCTAGCGACTGCAGGGCGAAAACTCTTAGTTCTTAAGAGCTATCCAAAGATAATAGAACATTCAAAGCCTTTGTCATAGATAAAAGATACATATCCTTTATGTTATATATATATATATATATATATATATATATATTATTTTATTAGCGTATTTTTTACTCTTGATAATGTCACCAAAATTTGCCCCGAATAGAGCTGTTTACGCTATCTTATTGCCCAATGGTTTCGCCCTCGTCTCGCCAGAGAGCTCTGTAACTCGTATACGCTAAAATACATTGGCTCCTTATGTAGCCTTCCACTCTATATTACTCTATGATAAATACATACATACCATATATGAGCCGTTTTCTTTGAAAGTGGTCTAAGTCCATTTATTGTTATTACGAGATATTCAAGGGTTTGCATTTGAATGGTTTGAAAATATTGGTATATGTTAATACTCTCATTTATGTTTTTTAAATATTAAATTGATTTAATCTTATAATGTGATCGATTTTAGCGTAGTATTAGTTAAAACAAATTTATACTTTTGAAGACCTCAAATGGACTTAGACCATCAAAGTCAACAAAATGTAGAAAATCATTCATTTATGAAATATTAGATATCAAATTTTTCAAATGAATCAAACCAATTGTTTTATGAAATTTTTATTAAATAAGTCATAAAAAGCTTTATTTCAATATTTTTTCAGCTAATGCCATTTGAATTACTTTAATTACAACTTTATATTAATATATGCCATTTTTTAGAGACCCACAGATTATGTATACAAAATTTGTTTGAGTATGCTCTAAGGGCAAGAATTTACATTTTTTCACCCTTGCCCCACTTTTGTGGGGGAATTTTTTTAAACAAAAGTTGTCAGAAATCACATCCCCTACAACTTTGCTTATAACAAAATTTGCCATAGAGTTAATAGTTTAGGAGTTATTTGATAATTTCCATTAGTGTGCCCCCAAACCATTTATTTATTTTCTTTATTTTTTTTGTTCTTTAGGTTACGCCAATGCTAAGATCTACAAATGCGACAATGAAAAGTGTCCCCGGCCCACTTGCTATTTTAGTGGCGGATCCAGTAAAGATGATTCTTTCCCTTGCTTTCGTCCAAACTGTTCTGGGAGATTTAAAATTATCCGTCATGTGTCGTTCGTGGATTGCCCCGGTCACGACATCCTTATGGCCACTATGCTTAACGGAGCAGCTGTTATGGACGCCGCCTTATTACTTATCGGTAAATTTATAATTAACTAAATATACAGGGTGTCCCGTGGTCGATTTAGGATTTGTATATGAAAGAAATTGATATTATAAATGAAAATTAATTATTTATTTAGTACCAGATCAAACAATAAACATGCGGGTTTTAGTTTTTATTTTATTTCGCGTCATTGCCCGTAGACGATTTTGAACACGATTCGATATTCCTCGTTTGAGTGACGCACCTAGTGAAAATTTAATTCGAACGAGGGTGCAGAAGTTTCCGTGCAACAGGTAAACGACCAACGGCCAGGTCCCAGCCGAAGATTAAGAACCGATGAAAGCATTCAATTCAACGTGTTGAAACCAGCGTACGTGAAAATCAGCGTCAGTCCAGTGCGCGAAGAGAACATCGGCTTTGGCGCTGCCAAAAACAACGTTGTACCGAATTTTAACCATGGATATGAATCTTAAAAATAAAACTAAAAACTAAAACGTGCATGTTTAATGTTTGATTTGGTACTAAATACATAATTAATTTTCATTTATAATATCAATTCTTTCATATACAAATCCTAAATCTGCCACGGGACACCCTAAACTAGTAATTTTTTTATATTTAAAATCCTAATTATATGAATTTATTCGATTCTAAACCGCACTTTTTTGTCATTTAATTATTTCCGAAAATCGAATACTGCTTATCAATACACAAAAGGTGCTTAATTTCAAATACCACTGTTGTACATATATCACCCATTAGTTATTTTAATTTATCTTATGTAAACTCATCTTTAACTTCAACTGATTAGAAGGGCTCATATATCTTGTAATTAACCATTAAAAATTTCATAATTTGTGCTGATAAACAGCTTATTTTTATTTAGGCTTATATTAGGTTCACATGTATGTGTGTAATTATCTATCAATGTGACTTTTGTTCTGTTAAATTCACGCAAACATTTCTCTATAAAAATAATTGTTTACCTACTCAATTTAAATGAAATTATATAAAAATAATAAAAAAAAACAAAAAAAAAAACACGCTTCTAAAAAGTACAAAATAATGTAATAAAGTCAAAAAGTGTGGGACGCAGAAGCATGTACTTTTAATTAATTTCAGACCAAGTGCCCCACGCTTTTTGACTTTAAATTTATTATATTATTTTGTACTTTTTATATTTATAAGCGTGTTTTTTAGTTTTTTTAATATACATATTTTATTTTTTTACTTTTTAGTCTTAATTATTTTTATAGAGAAAAGTTTGCGGAATTTAACAGCCTGAAATGTAATTATTTTTATATAATTTCATTTAAATTGAGTAGATAAACAATTATTTTTATAGAGAAATGTTTGCGGAATTTAACAGAACAAAAGTCACATTGATACATACATACATACATACATATAGGTGAAGCTAATATAAAGCGTGTAATAAATACATTTCATGTTGTTAAATTACGTAAACTTTTCTCTATAAAAATATTTAAGACTAAAAAGTAAAAAAATAAAATATGTATATTAAAAAAACTAAAAAACACGCTTCTAAAAAGTACAAAATAATGTAATACTTAATCAAAAAGCGTGGGGCACTTTGTCGAAATTAATTAAAAGTACATGTTTCTGCGCCCCACACTTTTTGATTAAGTTTTACATTATTTTGTACTTTTTAGAAGCGTCTTTTTTAGTTTTTTTTTTAAATATCATTTATTTTCTAACACATTAGAACCTTAAATAATAATCAGCAAGCTCTAAGTCCCTGTTAACAATTTTTTTTTTTCTTCAGCTGGTAATGAATCATGTCCGCAACCGCAAACATCTGAACATCTCGCCGCAATTGAGATCATGAAATTAAGGCATATATTGATTTTGCAGAATAAAATTGATTTAGTGAAAGAAGGCCAGGCGAAAGAGCAATATGAGCAGATCACGAAATTCGTAATGGGCACTGTCGCTGAAGGCGCCCCGGTTATTCCCATCTCAGCTCAATTGAAATATAACATCGAGGTTCTCGATGAATATATCGTCAAGAAGATTCCAATTCCTATTCGAGATTTCACTTCGCTTCCACGTTTGATTGTCATTCGATCATTTGATGTGAATAAGCCTGGCTGTGAGGTGGAGGATCTGAAAGGAGGCGTTGCCGGCGGATCGATTCTTAGGGGAGTGTTGAAAGTTGGTATGGAGATTGAAGTTCGGCCGGGACTTGTGTCCAAAGATAGCCAGGGCAAAATCACATGTCGACCAATTTTCTCTCGGATTGTATCTCTTTATGCGGAGCAAAATGAGTTGCAATTCGCTGTCCCCGGGGGTCTGATCGGTGTCGGGACCAAAATTGAGCCTACCCTCTGCAGGGCTGATCGTCTGGTCGGCCAGGTGCTCGGCGCCGTCGGCGCTCTTCCTGAAATGTATATAGAGCTCGAGGTCTCTTATTATCTACTCAAGCGGTTGTTGGGCGTGCGCATGGAAGGGGACAAAAAAGGAGCCAAAGTGCAGAAACTGACACGTAACGAAGTACTACTTGTAAATATTGGCTCATTGTCAACTGGCGGCAGAGTGCTCGCCACCAAAGCTGATTTGGCCAAAATATCCCTGACCAATCCAGTATGTACGGAAATTGATGAGAAGATTGCACTAAGTAGGAGAGTCGAAAAACATTGGCGGTAAGCAATTTTCTTAAAATTCGTAGGCTTAGAGTGTAAACCTGCTAACTCACAGCAAGGAAATTTTACAGGGCAGACAAAAAACAAACAAAATTTAATATTGTTACATATTTTGATTATTTATATCCATCGATTAAATTATTAAAGTTGTTTTAGGGAAATAAGAAGTATATCTTTTATACAGATAATTTATATTTTATTGCCAACGTTTCGTCAACTTTGTTGATTTCTTCAGGGCTCTAAAAAGTGAAAGGCCTCAATCAATTGAATCATTTCAGATATCTTATGGAAAATGCTTTGATTTTATGAGGTTAAAAAGTGAATTAGTTTACATCACAAGTGATATAGAGTGGAAAGCTACCGTATATAGAAAAAGCGCTCTCTAGCGACTGCAGGGCGAAAACATAGTTCTTAAGAGCTATCCAAAGATCATAGAACATTCAAAGCCTTTGTCAGAGAAAAAAGATAAATACCCTTTATGTTATATATATATGGTATATATATATATATATTTACTACAATTCTCATCTGTCTGATTCTTTGGGGAATCGAAACAGTTGAATTTTGTTCAGTTTTTCAATAATAAATTTTATTTAGAATGTTTATATGTTAACATTTAAATGAAAGCGAAAGTTAAAACTTTTATCCGGTCACTGCCCTATTTGGGTGCACTTGGGACCAGACTCGTTTTGATAGTGAACCAAGAGTTGAAAAAAAGATACAGGACCCAGCCGGGTATGATCCGACATCTTCTGCGTTAAGCCCGCAAATGCCTTCTCCATTTAGGCGATGGATGGTTCACTATCGAAACGAGTCTGGTCCCAAGTGCACCAAAATAGGGCAGTGACCGGATAAAAGTTTTAACTTTCGCTTTTCATTTAAATGTTAACATATAAACATTCTAAATAAAATTTATTATTGAAAAACTGAACAAAATTCATCTGTTTCGATTCCCAAAGAATCAGACAGATGAGAATTGTAGTAAATTTATATATATATATATATATTATATATAAGCGCATTTTTTACTCTTGATAATGTCACCAAAATTTGCCCCGAAGAGAGCGGTTTCCGCCATTTTATTGCCCAATGGTTTCGCCCTGGTCTCGCCAGAGAGCTCTGTAACTCGTATGTTCTAAAATACAGTGGCTCCTTATGGAGCCTTCCACTCTATATTACTCTATGCTGCCGACTTTTTTTGACCGGGAATTTGAAAATCGTGTTTGAGTGGCCACCCCGTTTTAACATATAAAAAAATAATAGGGACATTTATTCTTTGAATACAATTTTAAAATCATTAATTGTGGCGACAGATACACGCACTAGTTTGTTCCAAATTTAAAACAATTCCATCCAATTCTTACAATTATTTAACACTCCACTAAGTTAAAAAAATGCAATCCTTATACTAAATATCATTAAAATTAATATATATGTAAATTTTCTTTTTCAGACTTATCGGGTGGGGTCAAATCCGCGGAGGGGAGACCATCGACCCAGTTGTGGATCATAGAGGAAACTAAATAAGTCCAGACAAACAAACAAAAAGTAAACAAAAAGGCTAAAGCCTACATTAAACCAGAAACTTTTACATTTTCAACAAATTTATATTATATATATACATCTTAATATCTATTTATATTTATCTATAGGAAAAAGTCCTATTATATAATAATATTCTTCCACTAATTGTTTCAGTTAAAAACTTCATTTCCCTTTTATTGTTCCTTAATCATATTCTTTTCTGTTTTTTTTGGTTTAATTAAATAAATACTTTTCTGGTTGATGATATATTTTATATTATACAGTTTTTTATATTTTTTTATATTGCACAACTCCTGCCTTTACCGACATTCTTCCTATATTGTAAAAAAATCCCTGAGACTATTTCCTACTTAATCCGAGTTGTTATGCCATAATTAGGGCTCGGATTTCGTCCTATTTGCCTTTTTTTTATTTATGGTTTAAAATTTAGGCCAATATGATATCTATACGTTTCATTAAATTCTGTTTAAATAAGAGGTATTTGTTAGTGCCTATTTCATCTATATATGCCTTTATTAGTGCCTATTTTAACTAAAATTGGCAATTTTCATTTTTTACTATACATTTTCTAAATTTAAAAGTTTTTTTCAATTATTACAAAAATATTCCAAAAAAATTATTAAGGTGGGAAACCTGGATCCAAGCAGCTTTATATTATGCTCACCATTTGGATAAAATTCACGGGTTAGGAGGGTTTTGTGGTGGATATTCGATCTGTCACGGTCTCATCTTCGGCTAAGTTGTTTTTGATGGGTTTTTTGTTAATTGAAATAATTATTCACAGGTGGTTGTCTCGATAAAAATGTATATTTACATTTTTATTCAATTTCCTTTTCATAAATAATTGGTTTTTTAATCTTAAATTCCACTAATAGATCATTACAATTATTATTATATATTAAATGTAAGGCAATTTAATTGATTAAAAATCGAGTTTTAAATCCCACAAACATATTATTCAATATTAGAATTTGGCAATTTAATTGATGAACTCAAAAATGGTTATTTAATTAAAAAAATAATTATACGATATTTATTTATATACCTATACCTATATACACATAATCTGTGGCCCACTAAACTGCTTGAAATGCAAAAACAGTGTGAGAAGGCGGGGGTGGAGGTGACGGTGAGTCTAGATGTGGGGGATGCAGTGGTGAAGGGTTTGGGGGTGGAGGGGTGATGGAGTGGTGGGGGTCCGGGGATTAATATATAGCTTTTAACTGAAGCAAAAAGTTACCGAGCATTGCTCGTTGGCCAGGTACTTCTATTTATTTATTAATTTAGGTCATAGAAACAATCAATGAAGATGGTGCTTTATCTATGAGGTAGGCTAAAAATGCTTTTATTCTATTAATCTTGAGGCTGATATAGCATAATATATAAAGTGTAATTTTAACAATCTACCTGTAACCATTACAGCATTAGAAGCAAGAAATCTCTCTTTTGATAGAGTCCATAAAAATATTCCAGAGATTTCAAGAAAATATCAAAAAAACATCTGGTCCTATTGCATAGGGGCTGCATCTTTACTGATGCGCTCTTACTTGCATTCTATTGCATTAAAAAAAATCCCTTCAATCTCAATCAAAAAATGGACAAAATTCTAGTTGGACAATAATGGAAAGAATAGCCACGAATTTAGGAGGATATAGTAGTGCAAAAGAGGAAAATTTAACACCTTGCGAAATGACTTATTTGAAATTAAGTGCCTATTTTTACTTAAAATGCCCTTTTAAGTGCCTATTTTAGTTATTTTTAGTGCTTAGTTGCCTGTCTATTTTAAAGATTTTTATTGCCTATAAATCTGAGCCCTAGCCATAATTCTTTTGCACCCCGTTCAATCGAAAAGCGAGACCCTATAGTGTCGATGCATTGTCTGTCCATCTGTCAGAGCATTATAGCTTGTAAACTAAATAATGTAAAAACTTGAAATTTAGAAGTTTAGAACAGCGGAGACGGTTCTACTATGAGCCAGGGAATCGAATGAGCTAGACCGGGGCTGTCCAAACTTTTTTGACCGTGTACCCTTATGACCTTAAATAATCATGAATTGTACCCCCCCCCCCCCCCCCGTGTGTGTGTGTGTGTATCAAAAATGTTTTTTTTATTTTTTCAGAAAATGAACTAAAAAAATGCAGAATGTTAATGTTAATTGAATGTAATGGAAGGCAGCCCAGAGGTAGTGAGGAAAGAAAAATTAACACATATCAAATAAGGTGTAATTTATTGGAATCCTTCCTCCTTTCCTTTCAAACCGACGTTTCGGAGGATTTTCCCTCCATCTTCAGGTTTCAAGGTCAATGAATGAAACAAATAAAATGTTTCATCTTCTTCTTCTTCTCTCCACAGTAGAAGAAGGAAACATTTTATTTGTTTCATTCATTGACCCTTTGAAACCCTGAGAAGGAGGAAAAATCCTCCGAAACGTCGGTTTGAAAGGAAAGAAGGAAGGATTCCAATAAATTACACCTTATTTGATATGTGTTAATTTTTTCTTTCCTCACTACCTCCGGGCTGCCTTCCATTACATTCAATTAAAATTTCTACCAGTCCATTACTCTCCAGAGAAAATTTCGTTAATGTTAATTTTTTTATTTATTTATTTTAAATGAAACAATATAGCAATTGATAAATTACAAGAGGACATAAAGAATTTTGAAAAGAAAGGGCTTACCCCCTAGAATTTTCTGCATAGCCCACTTTGGAGATCACTGATTTCAACATAAGTAACAATTGTTTGAATTTGAGAAATTATGAAAATATTGAAGAATTATCAGTTGTTTGCTAAAAAATAACTTTAATTGTTTATTTCTAATCTTTCTATGTCAGTGGCCAAGCGGGGGGTCTATCATGGGGAACCTGCGGCCTCCGAAAGTTTCTTGTGGCCTTTAAAAAAGTATCTTGTATTTTTATAAAAGTGCATTTATAGGTATATCAACTTTTGCTGCCTCCTTTATTACTGCCTAATTTAAATATGGCATCCAATGGTAAAAAAGTTCCCCACCTATTTTTTTTTTTTTTATAAATTTTATTAAACCAATTATTTTATATAAATCGATGTATACATTGTATTTTAGCTTCGACTCCGGAGATTACTTCTCCACCATCGAGAGTCCTTTATCATCTTTAGTCCTTGATTTTAATAAGAGGAAAAATCTAATTAAAGAAAAAAAAACCTCTTTTCCGATAATTATTCCAATACCATATTGAATCCCATATCCCCTCCAATTTTTCATCCAATCCCCACCTATTATAGTTGTTTGTCTCAATTATAATTAATTAATAGAGTAAGGGTGTGTACAGTGAATGAAATAAAACTCAAAGAGGTTTATACAAACTCAATATATTTCGGATTATTAGTCCATCATCAGAGTTTACAAGTTAATACAGTATTAACTTGTAAACTCCTGATGATGGACTAATAATCCGAAATATATTGAGTTTGTATAAACCTCTTTGAGTTTTATTTCATTCACTGTGAAACTACACACCCTTTACTCTATTAATTAACATCATGTTTCACCTAAAACCTACACCACTTTCCAAAAGGTCAATTATAATTATTTATTGATGTTTATTAATTTATAAAAACCACCATTTGATTGACTTAGAAAGGGCGGCAAAAGTTCTAGGTACGTCACTGACTAAATATAAACAAATAAATATTATGAAAATAGACAATAAAACAGATTCTGTTGGAGAAGAAATTAATTATTATTACTTATTGTTTATTTCCGACCTTGTGAACATTGAAATCTATGGACGGGCCGGATATAACATTATACGGAAATTATATTAATAATATGCTATTATCATTTAATATAGTGAATATTTGTGAATTAATTCTGCAGTAGCCGCGTGCCGGATGGAAAAGTTTCAAGGGCCGGATTTGGCCCGCGGGCCGTAGTTTGGGGACCCCTGTATCTATATAATTAACTTGATAAATAAAGAGCTCAGTAGAACAACAATATCACTTATAAATAAATTAAATTTAGAAAAATAGTTTTAAAAAATTTGTCTCATCCGGTGTAGAAGCTGGATATTACAAAGCTTTTTTGAATTGGTTTATTTTATTTCGATTGTTTTTATTAAGAAAAAAATATATATATACATATATTTATTTACAAACTTAATTTTAATAAAAAAAAAAAAAAAATACATATTTCTAAATATAATTTAATTCTACACATTTTTTGCCGGTTATCGATTCGTAACCAGCCAGGGTTTAGTTGCAAATGATTGCCCAAGACACTGTGCAGTACAGTGTTCCAATAAATACAGTGGCGTAGCTACATATGCAGCGCCC
This sequence comes from Forficula auricularia, assembly GCA_024734495.1. NCBI lineage: Eukaryota > Metazoa > Arthropoda > Insecta > Dermaptera > Forficulidae > Forficula > Forficula auricularia. Next base: position 27,657 of record JALMQS010000130.1, on the reverse strand, counting down.
TGGAGCATATAAAATCTCTGCGTCCCTTGTAATTTAATTTACGTGCAACTAAACCCTTTTTACAGAAACAATATTTGAAATAACATAATAATGCAAGAGATTTCTTTTGGACATTTAGTTTAGAAATTGTACATTTTTACAGATTCAAGTTTAAAAAATTGCCAAATTTATAATGTACGAATATCCCAAATACTGTATATATCAATACAGGAGATCCTATAGAAAATTTAACGGTTTTTGGCATCACGAATTTCAGCGCCACCATGCGAGCAAGAATGAAATCTTGGTGGCCGGGCTGGCCCAGTGGTTAGCGCAAATACTCGATATATACAGTAGATTCGACAGCACAATGACGCACTGAATTGTTTAAAGTGGTGTCTGTAGCGATGAAGCCTTCACACGCACTCGCAACCAGCGCATGCATACTCTCGTATCGCATGTGTACCCCGAAAGATACTCGATATATACAGTTATCTACACTTACATGTGATATTTTCTATTATGCGCTATATGTATTTTCACTCTAGCCCGCTAGAGTGCGCAGTTTTCACGATGCCGATGAATTTGACAGGCTGTCCTGTATTGATATATACAGTATTTGGAATATCTTCATGAATCAGAATTATGATAAGTCCAAGTGCATAATAAAATAATTATTTAGGTGATTTTAACTTAATCCATCTAAAAAATATTTTATTTTTTGTATATTTTATAGAAAATAGAGCAAATGGTTTTACAAATTTTTATTTTGCTCTTTCTAATTTTTGCCATATTTTACAAAGTACAACAGATAAATAATGATTAATACAAATATAGATGAATAAAAAGGGTACGCATGTGACGGTATATTTTGAAATCCCTTTAATCTTTATAGTAGCACTGTGGAGGCGACTGTGGGTCAGTGGTTAGAGTGTCGGGCCGCTGGCCTGAAACAGGCTGGTTTGAGACTGAGTCTCAGCAGATCAGATATTTACAGTCGCCTCCTCTTGGAAATCAATGGCAACCTACCAAGAGTATAATTGCCTAGTAACCTCTCCAAACTAGCCCTTCGGAACCGGCGTTAAAAAGTAGGTCCCCTATATCTGAGTAAAATCAGCTAAACACACTCAGCACAGGTATATGTGGAGAGGAGCCAAAACGTCAGGGAGACCTGATATGACACTTTAAAGAAGAGTAGCACTTTATATTAAATTAATTATGTTAATTATTACTTTTTCGATATTTTTAATTTATCTTATTTTTTTTTTTTTTTTTTTTTTGGGGGGGGGGTTATTTAATCTAAGACGATTTATTTCTAATAATAATATATTTAATATAAATATATAAATAAATATTTTTATCAAAATGTACTCATAAATAATAATCCATTCATGGTTTCTTCTGAGTAATTAATTTAATAATATCTTGGGTTAAACAAAAATGTTTGTCTGATAAATTTTCAATTATATTAAAATGATCGATTTCCTGAATTATTTTCATCTCGCCTTTATAACACGTGGACAATTTCTAGAAAAAGAAAATATTTTCAATATATTACTATCAATTTAATAATAATAATAATACAATTCTTTTATAGAACAATCTCGAAACGTTTATTAGAAATTCTTTATTTAAGGCAACTATTTTCCATTAATAAAGAAAGAATTTCTCCTGAAACATTTGGTTTTGAAGTTGTTTTTAAAAGAATTATAATTTAAAAAACAATATATTATTACAATATAAACGTGATAATCAGGCAATATAAAATAAACTGCAACGGATCGTTGCTAAACTTTATCCAAATTCATTTGAAATATTAATATGTTCTAGAGTAAAGTACTTTAAAATGTAATTTTACTAAAAACTTTATTTAACCTTTTTTGTGGTCCCCAAGGTACTTAATTAGGATATTAAATTTCATCAAAATTGGTTAAGTCATTTTCAAGATATTTAGAAAAAACTAAAAAAGTACTGAAATAAAGTACTAATGTTTGTGGACCGATATGTACCAAAAACTAATCAGCGCTTCATTTTGTTAAAATACTGGTAGGTTTTCAATTTCAATTCACTCGGTGCAACGGTGTGGAAAAATTCGTGCCCATTTATTATTATTATTATTCGAGTTATGACACCTTATTCAGCACAAGTGCTGGTAAAATTTCACCTACCCCTGTTGTTATGGGGTTAGGATCGGATGCTGTGGGAAGGGAATTCACCCTGGCCCACAGTTACTCTTCTTTTGGTCATTTAATCGTTAGGAATCTTTTTACTATATAGCAGGTCTGTAAAACGACAGCCTTTTGCACGAGAGGTGTTATTTCGTCTGATATCCCTAGCGATCTGATGTTCTTTTTCAAGTTGTTGCTGGACACTCCCTCCACAGACATCACAATCGGAATAATTTTCACCTCGTTGAGCTTCCACAGTCGCTTCAGCTCGAATTATTATTATTATTATTATTAACAACTGAGGACCTCTTAATTTTTTTGTTTGATGTCAAAACAATTGTAAATGAAATTTCGTGCACTTCTGACCACAGCAACCCTAGGGGACTTGCAGCGTAACATGTCTATACATTAGTGTGTCCAGATGCGGATTTAGCTATTTGCCGCCTAGGGACTGATTGCGAATTGCCCCCCCCCCCCCCAATAATATGCACATTTTAACCCTCAGCCCCCGGTCCATCTGGATAGCGCCACTGCCAAATACACCCCCCAAAACGCACGGGAAAGCGGCTCCCTTTGTCGGAAATTATTCTGAGACAAATCCTGACTCTTTTTAACCGACTTCAAAAAAGGAGGAGGTTCTCTATTCGACTGATTTTTTTTTTTTTTGTTCCTATGTTACCTCATATCTCCACCAATTGTCAACCGATTTTGAAAATTTTTTTTGCATTGGGTCCAGTCTAGCTTCCGATTGGTCCCATTTTTTTTGTCATAGGTATTAGACCTTTTTTGTTAGGTTTGTTTAGACCTAACCTCTTTGTTTATGAACCGATTTCGATGGTTCTTTTTTATCCGAAGGGGGTATCTTAGGGATGGTGTCATATTAATTTGGTCAAGTTCTGATGATATGATCACTATTAATAAGATCACTAAAAGAGAAAATAAAAATAATTTATCAACAAAAAAATAAAAACTGACTTCAAAAAATTAAATGCAACAAATAAATACACTAAAAGGTATAAAATAATTGATTATCTTATTTAGTTACAACTAAACGACGAAATATTAACATGAAATTACTTTTTGAAGTCGGTGCCAAACATATACCTTTTATGAATCGCACTCGACGGATCTTACTTAGTACGTTTGGCGGGTACGCTCGCTTATAGGTATAGTTTGTTTGGTACCTACTTCAAAAAGTAATTTCATGTTAATATTTCGTCGTTTAGTTGTAACTAAATAAGATAATAATTATTTTATACCTTTTAGTGTATTTTATTTGTTGCATTTAATTTTTTGAAGTCGGTTTTTATTTTTTTGTTAAAAATTATTTTTTGACCTAACTGACACTTCCCCGGCACCCTCTCACGATCTAGAGTAAGTTCGTCGCCTGCAACACTGCCGCCCTGAGAATTATTTTCTCATGACTTACTTATCAAGTTGTCATTTATTCATATGAACAGTGTAACGCACTGATAGAAAACCCCATAATAGAAAAAGAATAAAAAGGTAAATTTGCCGCCCCCTCAAATCTGCCGCCCCTTCAGCCCCCCTCCTCCTAAATCCGCCACTGAGGGTGTCCCTAAACATAAGGGATGATTTTTTTTTCGCGATATCAGATACGTATACCCTTTTCTGGTTGACCTCAAAAACTCAATTAATAAATATTATTGCGAGTAATGGTTCAAAAAATTTGAAACTCTGTAGACCCTATCCTTATAATACTAGCTATTCCTTAGGATTTTTACAGATTTTTAGCTATTATAATTTTGGAGTCTATAACTTACTAACACTAAGATATGGCAGTATTTTATCTAGCTGTAACTCCAAAATTATACTAGCTAAAAATCTGTAAAAATTCTGAAGAATAGCTACTATTATAAGGATAAAGTCTACAGAGTTTCAAATTTTTTGAACCATTGCTTTGGCCGGAATTAAAAATTGATAAATTAATGCCCAAAACCCCATGTTATTTGGGAAACTTGCATCGCTGTGCCTTGTGCAGCGAGATAGAGGCTTGAAACTTGGGGGGTATTTTTTTTTTATTCATTCCAAGCCATATGAGCTTCTAGGAGCATAAAAATGCGAACATACCCAAAATAAGGACCACCCTAGTGGGCGAACGGAGTCTTGAAAAGGTTTCAACTTTTTCTTCCATTTTTGTTTGGTTTCACAGCTGTCTAAATGATACAAACTATAAATTAACCATGCCTTTGATTGAATTAATTCAGCGCCGCGCCTGTAAACCCAAGGGTATGCATTCAAATAGAACGCCCTGCAATGGGGGTTGCGTTCACAGGCGCTGAATATCTGACTATTGTTTTCACCAGCTTTGTATGAAGCATATCAAATCCCAAGTGAGAATCTTTTCAATTAAATCGATATTTTTCTATACCACATTTTTTGTTCATTTTGATAAGTAGAAACCGAAAATAATTAGCTAAGTACAATATTTGTTATACCTTGTAACAAAATGATAGTCAGTAAGGGCGTTATTTTACACAATCCCAAGAGATGCCGGATTATCATGATTATATTTTTAATAATATACAGTACATAATACTTACTGCAGTAAATTTTTTCGCTTGGTCTTTAAAAGATTTCGATTCATATTCACCAACTGTTATAAGAAATTTTATATCTAGATTCTGGTATAATTTCAATGATTTGAAATTATGAAATGGACTGAATCTCACTGCGTCCAAGCTAGAGAGGGCGGGAAAGAGAGTTATTATTAGAAAAAAAAATATTTTATTTAAATATGTAAATAAATATACAACACATCTTTTATAAAATACAGGGTGGGGCATATGGATCTACCACATTTTGAAGAGGTATAAAAAATGAAAAAATTTAACTAGAATAAAACTGAATATATTTTTTAAAAGAACATAAAATAAATTTTTTTAAAATGTGTTTTAAACATTATATCAGACGAAAAAAAGGGGGAGGGGTCAAAAAATTTCTACCCCTTTTGACCAAAGTATGTATACACAATTTGGTTAGTTTTTGCATCTTCTAGTCTTCTGGGGTCCACAGAATATGTATACAAAATATTGATTGAGTTTGGTAGAAAGGGCTGACCCTCCCCCCTTTTTAGGTGGTTAGTTTTTGCATTTCTAGCCTTCTGGGTGTCCACAGAATATGTATACAAAATTTGGTTGAGTTTGGTCGAAAGGGCTGACCCTCCCCCCTTTTTAGGTGGTTAGTTTTTGCATCTTTAGTCTTCTGGGGGTCCACAGAATATGTATACAAAATTTGGTTGAGTTTGGTCAAAAGGCTGACCCTCCCCTTTTTAGGTGGTTAGTTTTTGCATTTCTAGCCTTCTGGGTGTCCACAGAATATGTATACAAAATTTGGTTGAGTTTGGTCGAAAGGGCTGACCCTCCCCCTTTTTAGGTGGTTAGTTTTTGCATCTTTAGTCTTCTGGGGGTCCACAGAATATGTATACAAAATTTGGTTGAGTTTGGTCAAAAGGGCTGACCCTCCCCCCTTTTTAGGTGGTTAGTTTTTGCATTTCTAGCCTTCTGGGTGTCCACAGAATATGTATACAAAATTTGGTTGAGTTTGGTCGAAAGGGCTGACCCTCCCTTTTAGGTGGTTAGTTTTTGCATCTTTAGTCTTCTGGGGGTCCACAGAATATGTATACAAAATTTGGTTGAGTTTGGTCAAAAGGGCTGACCTCTCCCCCTTTTTAGGTGGTTAGTTTTTGCATTTCTAGCCTTCTGGGTGTCCACAGAATATGTATACAAAATTTGGTTGAGTTTGGTCGAAAGGGCTGACCCTCCCCCTTTTTAGGTGGTTAGTTTTTGCATCTTTAGTCTTCTGGGGGTCCACAGAATATGTATACAAAATTTGGTTGAGTTTGGTCAGAAAGGGCTGACCCTCCCCCTTTTAGGTGGTTAGTTTTTGCATTTCTAGCCTTCTGGGTGTCCACAGAATATGTATACAAAATTTGGTTGAGTTTGGTCGAAAGGGCTGACCCTCCCCCCTTTTTAGGTGGTTAGTTTTTGCATTTTTAGTCTTCTGGGGGTCCACGGAATATGTATACAAAAATTGATTGAGTTTGGTCAAAAGGACTGACCCTCCCCCCTTTTTAGGTGGTTAGTTTTTGCATTTCTAGCCTTCTGGGTGTCCACAGAATATGTATACAAAATTTGGTTGAGTTTGGTCGAAAGGGCTGACCCTCCCCTTTTTAGGTGGTTAGTTTTTGCATCTTTAGTCTTCTGGGGGTCCACAGAATATGTATACAAAAATTGATTGAGTTTGGTAGAAAGGGCTGACCCTCCCCCCCCTTTTAGATGGTTAGTTTTTGCATTTCTAGCCTTCTGGGTGTCCACAGAATATGTATACAAAATTTGGTTGAGTTTGGTCGAAAGGGCTCTAGAATTTTCATTTTTGCCCCCCCCCCCTTTTTTTTTCGTCTTATATAATGAATGTTTAAAACACATTTAAAAAAAAAATTATTTTGTTCTTTTCAAAAATATATTCAGTTTTATTCTAGTTAATTTTTTCATTTTTTATACCTCTTCAAAATGTGGTAGATCTTTATGACCCACCCTGTACAATCTGGAAACTTTTTTTTTTTTATTTAATCAATCGTTTTTAGATAAAGAGCGGCGGAATTTAGAAAAAATATTAATTTTAGAAATTATCAAAATTTTAAACAACAAAAAAAGGTCAGATATGAACTGATTTTTCTAAATATAATAAAATTTTAGAGAAAAATAATTTTTCGTAAATTTTTATATTTTTTATTTTTTATTCAAGGTATCTACCTAATTTCATCTCCAAGACATTTCTGTGTCAATATTCAAAATATTTGTTTATAGTTGCTTTATATATATTTTTTTTAAAGCAACTCTTTTTTCAAAATTCTTAAAATTCCATTGACAATTTAATTCATACACTAAAAGTCCCATAAGCAACGGTGTTTTTGTCACTATGACAGCGAAAAAAGTTTACCCTAACTTTTCCAGCGACAAAACTGAACCTAGCTTTATTTTTTCAATTATGTTTTATTTATTAATTGGTTTTTTAATTTTAAAACCCACTAATAGGTTAAAGCAAATATTATTATATTATATTAAAATTAGAAATTTTTTGTTTGTTTTTAATTAACAGGTGTCTAAATCATAACAAAACAGGTGTGTTTACAAATAAAGTGGTTCAAGTGGCTTTTTTTTATATAGCTTGGAAACAAATCTTATTTAATTTTATGTTTTTATTTCAGATCCTATACGATTATTTTTTTTATTTTTATTTTCCTATTTATTTTTTTATCAAGTTGTTTATAAGAATTGTATTTTTAACAATTGTACTTTTCCTCTAAATTAAATAAACTAATTTATGTCTTAATTTTGTTAATTTTGTGATTTACGTATTGATTCATTAAATTGTCTTACCGAATTACACTCAAGCTTTTTTTGGGTCGAAGTAAACTTGATATTTTATAATTCGAGTTTTGTTGCCTTTGGGCAATTTAACTCAAAAAACTACCAGAAAAAATTACTCGTCCTACGGACTCGTAATTTTTTCACAGGTAGTTTTTTTCGTTTAGTTGCCAGGCAACAAAATTCTCATTAAAATGTCAAGTTTACTTCGGCAAAAAAAGCTCTCGTGTAATTATAAGTGATAAATAAACGTTTTCAGATTATTATTTTTTTTAATAAAAGATTTGTATTTATTTATATATAGATATAATATCTTACCTTGTAAGTTTTAACGGTTCATTTATATATGTTTTAACCAGAGGTTCGATCGAATAAACCCCGCTGATCATAATAAATCCTCTGATCAAAGATCGCATATCAACATGCAAATCTTCAATCCATTGTTGCGAAGTTAAAAGACAGGCAATCAAATGAGCTCCTGCAGAATGGCCCGAAAACCAAACGCCTCTAAAAATACAGAAATACATACATAAATAAAATCATAAAAATACAATTAAGATTAGATTAAATTATACACATATAGACCTGATACATAATTGTATTAGATGAAGGAGGAAGTATCAGCCAAATTTGGATGCTCTGGGTTCAAAAAAATACGCCCTGAATAAAACTTTTCGGGCTGAATTTATTTGGCCATCCAAAATTAGAACTATCAATATACCGGGTGGTGACTTGGCCGACGCAGCATAGCGATTACAATGTTAATTTTTGAATATGCATTTATTTGCTCCCCTAATTATTTTAGAGTTAAAGTTCTTATAGGTTTTTTGTAGAGAAAAAAATACTGAATCCGAACATATTTTTGTTTTCAAATTTTGAAATTTCAGAACCGTAATAATCAACATTATAAATAATTGTATTTTTACAAAAATCACTGAGTAAAACAAACAAGGCATTTTCATTTGTTGTTTCTAAGTGACGTTTAATAGTGATGTCTTTAGTGATTATTTTAGAGCATAATTAGAATACAAAAAACTGAGCAGAATTAAAATTCTAAAAGATAATTACATCAGATTTTGTCTAATTCATAATTTAAAAGTCCAAAAAAACGATTTTAAAAATGTAGATATTTATTTAAAAAATTTAAATTCAAAACTTTTATTGTTGTCGATTGTTTAAGTTTTATTGTTTATACTAGTCTCAAAATGGATTCATATTGGTGAACAAATCTATGATTATAAAACAAAACTTAACTTTATAAAGTCAGTTCTTATTACAATGTATTCATTACAAGAAAAAGTTGAAATAATTAAGTATTTTTATGCTGGAAATAGTGCTCGGCAAGTGAGTTCCTTGTTTAGCGTTAAATTATCCGAATCGGCCAATTCCAGCTGGTACAACGGTTGACAGAATAGTTCAAAAATTTGAAACTACAGGCACTGTACTAAATAATTGTAAGTGTAATAAAGACGCGCAGAATTAAAAAAGTTCAAATATAACAAACGTCAAATAGAAACAACAAATGAAAATGCCTTGTTTGTTTTAATAATTCCATGGCCTCAGTGATTTTTGTAAAAATACAATTATTTATAATGTTGATTATTACGGTTCTGAAATTTCAAAATTTGAAAACAAAAATATGTTTGGATTCAGTATTTTTTTCTCTACAAAAAATCTATAAGAACTTTAACTCTAAAATAATTAGGGGAGCAAATAAATGCACACTCAAAAATTAACATTGTAATCGCTATGCTGCGTCGGCCAAGTCACCACCCGGTATATTAAGTCTTAGCTCTAAGCCTTTAAAGGGAGACGAAATTTTGCACATGAATCCTATACGACGTTATCAAAATTACTCGCTCTGTGAAATTGAGAAGGGGGGGGGGGGTCAAAAATATTTTCAAACAAAAATCGAAGAAAGTTGATACTTCTAATAAATTAGTCTTATAATTAAAAGGAGATATTATTAATTGCTAATGGGTGCAAAATTAAGAGGAGGGGGGGGGGTTCTTTCGTAAATAATTTTATAAATTATTTTAATTCAATCTTTATATATAAAATTAAGGTTTTGTCTGTACATTAGTCCAAATCACGACACATTTTGGTTGCACACGTTTCAAGCAAAGTTATGAACGAAAACACCCTCAACAAAATTCCTGTCTGTCTGTATGTTTCCGTGGTGTCCGCGAAATGTTGCTCACGATTCACGCAAAAACGGCTGAAGGGATTTTTTATGAAATTATCTTCTAACTTACATTTATAGCTATATAATGTTTTGATATTTTGTCCCCAAAAGGGTGCGCACTAATGGAAATTTTCAAATAACTCCTAAACTATTAACTCCACGAGCAAATTTTATTATAGGCAAAGTTGTAGGGGATGTGATTTCTGACAACTTTTGTTTAAAAAAATTCCCCCAAAAAGGGGGAAGGGTGAAAAAATGTAAATTCTTGCCCTTTCAGGGTTCAGGGGGCGTAGTGGGGTGGTACGGGGGGATCCGATGTGGGTGGGAGTATTGTGTGAGGGTGGGATTCGTGGTGTGGGGGTCCAGGGGACCTAGTGGGGTGGTATGGGGGTGGGGGTCCGAGGTGGGTGCGAGGTGCAATTTGTTGGCCGAAGGCTACAAAGTACCGAGGGATAAATAGCATTCTCTCCTGAGGTGTAGGTATATAGTATTTTTTTCACGACCTCATATTTAAAACTAATATTCAAATAAAATATTGAAACATTAATTTTTCACAATCAAATTAAATTAAGTATTATATATAGTTGCCTACGTATTCCTTGTTTTCTTTTTTTGTTGCTATAACAACAAATTTGGCTTTTCATTTGTATTAACATTATTATTTCCCACGGGAAATAATGTATATTAGCTCCCGTAGGAAATAATGTGACATTTCTATCCCTACTTTGATGTCATAGAAACTAACTTCTAAACCCGGTAGTGAAAAAATATATTTATGCGTTTTCAAAATCAAAATATTTTGTTTTCTTCGCAATTTCTATGTCTTGTATATCAAGTAGGCACTGGTCATTACGTCATTAAACAATGTAAACAAAATTGCAGGGAATCTTATTTATCTATTTTTTGACCATTTTTTGACTATGGTTCAGCCCTCTATTTGGTTCAATGCAACTCATATGACCCTGTGTCAATTGTTAACTAACAATCATTAGTCAGACGAACCTTGGTTAATTTTGTTTATATGGAACTGAGCCTAAGAAGATAAAGAACATCCCTCTTATAAAAAGCATCATATCGGACATGCGAAATAACCCTATTTGAAACTTGTTAATAAATCTGTAGCGGCCCGCTGTCGCTCTGGCGACGAGCCTTGAGACACGGCCGCTAGATGTCTCAGTCGGATCGTTGCGACGCTTTTGCATGACTGATAATATATCAGTCATTCTATAAGTGAAGCGACTCGATCTCGACTGAGCATCGAATCGGATTCGAGCATTCGGATCTGGAGGGGCCAACCGCCAACTAGCAGCCCCTCCCTCGCTTGGGCGCCCAGCCCGGCTTTCCATCAGGGCAAAAACAACGCCCTACACACACGCAACATTGTTATTAGGACCCCATCGACTTGGTGGGGGGCGCGGCACAAAGCGCCACACAGCACTCAGTACTCACGAGCGCCCTAACAAAATCCTAGCCTTGGTTACAAAATTATCCAATAATTTCCGATTAATCCGTTAATTTTCCTCTATTAATATTATTCAGTCCATTGTGCAATGTGTTGAAATAATCAAATATTTAATTCTCAATCTCGATTACATTTCGTTATCTACATATACACATGTGTTAATCAGAATCCTTTAACGATTCCATTCTTTAAATTATTTTGAATAAATAAATAAATATATAGAAGGGGGAGTCAAATAAATAATTAAACATTTAACTAATCTAATCGAATTTTTATTTCATAATGGATCCAAGTATTTACAGTTCATTAATTATTATATTATCTCGAAATTTCTAATAGAGATTAAATATTGATTAGTCAGTCTTTGCAAACATCATTTCATAATAACTATTATTTATCAATGAAATGATATTCAAAAAAATGAAAGGTTTTAGTTGTATGTTATCTAATACTATTAAATTAGCAATTATTGTACTATATATATTATAATAGAATAGGGTTTCTCGAAAACGGCTCTAACGATTTCGATGAAAATCACAGATTAGGGCAGTGTTTCCTAATGTGAGGCCCACTCACAAATCATGTGGTTGAATCAAAACAAAACAAGTGGTTGAATAAAGAAATAATAATTAAAAACAAAATATTACCGAGCAAAGATCGGTCTTCCAGGTACTATTTATATATTATAGGTATACGATTCGAATTCATCGAAATACGTATTATACGCAGCTTTGTGTTTTAACATGTATACTTTTGAAAAATTTGAATTTCCCCTGTTGTTTATTTGATTGTTAGGTAATTGTTGAAATATATTTTTATAAAAATAATAACCAATTATAAAAAAAATAAAACCGACTTCAAAAAAATGAAATGCAACAAATAAAATAATAAGAACTCAAAAATAAATAAAATGCACTAAAAACTATAAAATAATTATCTAATTTAGTTACAATAAACGATTAAATTTTGTTACATGAAATTACTTTTTGAAGTCGGTGCCAAACATATACATTTTATGAATCGAACTCGACGGATTTTATTTAGTACGATTGGCGGGTATATAGCTTATATAGTTTGTTTGGCACCGACTTCAAAAAGTGATTTCATGTTAATATTTCGTCGTTTAGTTGTAACTAAATTAGATAATTATTAAATACCTTTTAGTGAATTTTATTTTATTTTTGAGTTATTATTATTTTATTTGTAGCATTTAATTTTTTTGAAGTCGGTTTTATTTTTTTATTAAAAATATTTTATTTTTCTCTTTTTAGTGAAGTTATTAATAGTGACTTAAGATAATACTGCATGCATCTCATAAGAGAAAGCGTCGGGGGAATGAATCAGAAATTGATAACAAAATTCAATTAATAAATATAGAAATTCTCTCGAAACGTTTGCGGGTTTTAAATGAACGTTTTATGATTTTTTTTTTATAAAAGATTTTATTTATTATAATTTCGATTATTTGCTCATAAGAATTGGAGATTTACGTTAATTCGTCATTGATCATATCATCAGAACTTGACCAAATTAATATGGGACCACCCCTAAGGTACCACCTTTCCGATAAAAAAAAATCATTGAAATCGGTCCACGTGGCAAAAAGTTCTCGCTGAACATACATAAAATGAATAAATAAATAAATAGTTAGGTATCTTGACTATCTTGGTGCTATATTGATCCAAACACAGAAATAATCATTAAAATCGGTTCATAAACAAAGAAGTTATGCCTGAAAAAACATAACAAAAAAGATCCAATACCAATGAAATTTATATTTTTACCAATCGGAAACTATACTGAACCCAATGCAAAAGAAATCATCAAAATCGGTTCACAATTGGCGAAGATATCAGGTAACATAGATACAAAAAAAAAATTCAGTCGAATTGAGAACCTCCTCCTTTTTTGAAGTCGGTTAAAAAATAGTAACCAAAAATAAGAAAATTAAACAATTATGTATCTGTTGTTAGACTTCCTGGCTGTGATGAAACTGTATTAGATGAAGGAGGAGGTATCAGCCAAGGTGGGTTCAATAAAACACCCTGAATAAAACGTTTCGGCCTGAATTTATTTGGCCATCTTCAGTTAATTGGCCATACCCTGTATGGTAAAGTAATATATTTTTTTTTGTATAAAAGATTTATATTTATTTATAATAATAAAACTTGAGTAAGATACGAGGTAGGTTTCACAAAAAAGAAATAAAACAAAATTGAGTTTTGAATTCGATATATTTCGGGGGTTAGCCCATCATCAGGAGTCTAAGAAAACTGATTATATATTGGAAAAATAGTTTTACAAGTAACAATTTTTAAAATTTTTTTAAATGTATGAGGTGAGGGGAAAGTAGGGGAAGAGGAGAAGTTGTTCTAAGAATTAATATTTTCTATTGAGATTTGAACTGGCTGAAAGGTAGCTATACGTGCTATTATAATAACGAATGGACAAGTACCTGAGAAGGTACAACTGGAAAGGTACATGAGAGAGTACAATTAGGCTAGTATATTCAATGTGCGAACAATGGAAGGAATTAAGTGGATATTGATGAGGCAGTCCAAAAAAAGAAGAAGATAATTTACACTATCTTTTTATTCATAAAACCGACGTTTCGGAGGCTATTCCCTCCTTCTTCAGGGTTTTGAAAAGTCAGTGAAGGAAATCCATTACATTATAATTCTGCTGATAATGAAATACAATATATTATTGTTACTGCCACTGAAAGAGGAGACAGAGGGGAATGCCGCATTGGATTTCCTTCACTGACTTTTCAAAACCCTGAAGAAGGAGGGAATAGCCTCCGAAACGTCGGTTTTATGAATAAAAAGATAGTGTAAATTATCTTCTTCTTTTTTTGGACTGCCTCATCAATATCCACTTAATTCACTTATCAGTCCGTCTCCAAAAATTACTCCAATCTTAATGGAAGGAATGTTTAGTTAATTTATTATAACATATAATCAATAATTGTATTTTTATACACTTCCAATTGATTACACAGGTCTGCGACAAAAAAACTGCATAGGATTTTTTTACATTTTCTTACAGATTTTGACCTCCCAAAAACAGAAAAAATATTCAAATTATTATATCACATAAGTTTTTATGTATATTGCAGTATCTATGTTCATTGGTAATAAACCTATATGATTTTTATTTGATAATGGAGAAAAACAACCTGAGCTGTTGGTGAGACTGGGACAAGTCAAATGACGTATATCGCTTGAAACAAAGAAAAGCTCTCAGTAGACATACTGATATTCAAGTGAACAGTGCTGTTGTCTGTTAATCATGGCTACAAGGGGTTGTGTTATTTCTCCAAACAGTTTTTGTTATATCTGTGGTGAATTCACTATTAAAAGTCAACAGAGAAATATAAGTGATTTTGTAAGGAAAGTTTATTTTGCCTACTTTAAATTAAAACTTGGTGATCAAGATAAACCATGGGCCCCGCATACGGTGTGTAGAAGTTGCGAAGAAGATCTTCGTTTGTGGTTTAAGGGAAAGAAAAATGCATTTCGATTTGGAATTCCTATGATAAGGCGTGAGCAGAAAAATCACACCACTGACTGCTACTTCTGCTCAGTTGACGTAAAGGGATTCAATTCAAAAGAAACATAAGTTATCCTAATCTTGACTCAGCTATACGTCCAGTGCCCCATAGCTCCGAGATATCTATCCCGCAGCCACCTTCCAGTTTGGATGAATACCCTAGTGAGTTGGAGGACGAAGCTACATTACCTCCTCCGGGTGAATCAAGCTCAGATTTATCTTTTGACGAAGATGGAAGGCCTCACCTATTTTCTCAAGGTGAGCTCAATGATTTAGTAAGAGATTTAGGTCTTTCAAAAGATGCAGCCGAACTGTTAGGTTCTAGATTAAAAAATAAAAACCTTTTATCACCTGACACTTCTTTCTACTGGTACAGACACCGAGAAAAAGAATTTACCCAGTTTTTCTCAAAAGAAGGAAATTTAGTTTTCTGCAATAATGTGGAAGAACTCATACATCGCTTTGATATAAAGTATGACTCATCTGAATGGCGCCTATTCATTGACTCATCTAAGACTAGCCTTAAAGCAGTATTATTGCACAATGGAAATAAATTTGCCTCGATTCCGATTGGACATTCTGTGCATATGAAAGAAGATTATAACGATTTGGCCATTATCCTGGAAAAAATCAAGTATCAAGACCATCAATGGATGATTTGTGGGGACTTCAAAATACTGACAATGCTTTTGGGTCAGCAGGCAGGCTATACCAAATACCCATGCTTCTTATGCTTGTGGGATAGTAGAGCCAGAGAACAGCACTGGAAAAAAAGTGATTGGCCATCCCGAGAATCTTTAAAACCTGGAGAGAAAAATGTTATAAACCCTACCTTGGTACCACCACAAAAGGTTTTGTTGCCCCCTCTCCATATCAAATTGGGGTTGATGAAACAATTTGTAAAATCGCTGCAAAAGGATGGAGACTGTTTCAAATATATATGTACAAAATTCCCGAAGCTGTCAGAAGCAAAGTTGAAAGAGGGAGTTTTCACCGGCCCCGACATAAGAAAACTTTTAACGGACCCTTCATTTGTGGAAACTATGAATGAGAAGGAAAAAGAAGCTTGGGTATCGTTCAAGGACGTAGTGCGAAAGTTTTTGGGAAATACTAAGGATCCTAACTATAAAACCATTGTGCAACAGATGCTAGCAGCATACGAAGCTCAAGGCTGCAAGATGAGCTTGAAGGTCCATTTTTTACACTCTCACATAGACTATTTTCCTCAAAACCTGGAAGCTTACAGTGAAAAGCAGGGGGAGCGATTTCACCAGGATGTCCGTGATATCGAGAGAAGGTACCAAGGGCGATGGGATGTCACTATGCTTGCTGACTACTGTTGGCTGCTTAAGCGAGAAACTGAAGATGTAAATCGGAAAAGGACTCGTCAAAGTATCAAGAAAAAGAAGAAGAGGTTTCATAAAGAACATGAATAAGTATATGTATCAAAATAATGTTTAGTTTGCTTTAAAAAAAAATTATTGTTTGAAAATTTTGAATAAAGAAGTGCTTTAACCAATTTTTTGTGTTTGAATTTGCTAAAAATCCTTATGTGATAGAAAAAAATGGCCATCACTTTTGAAATCAGCGCACTTTAAAACATAATTCAGTAAAAATATCTCATGCAGCTGACAAAATTTTTTTTTCGCAGACCTGTGTTATTTAAAATATTTGAATTATTAGAGAGGGCTATTTTTATTTCGGTGGATTCTAAAAGATCCAATTTTCTTTCGAAATGAATGGGGATAGGGTTATTATTAGAGGTTGAATGGTTGGATTCATGTAAGTGAATTGCGAAGGCTGAGGTCGAATCTAAATTAATGTTATCGGATTTATTGAGATGATTAAGAGCTCTTACATGCTCGGAGTAACGTATTTTGAATGAGCGGCCTGTCTGCCCTATATAAAAAGCATCACAATCTTGACAAGCTAATTTATACACTCCTAATTTGTTTAATTTATCAATTTTGTCTATTTTATTGTTAATTAATTGGGAGCCTAAATTGTTGTTGTTGTATAAAGCAGGAGGATTCCATATGATCTAAGGGTATAAGCTAATGGAGATGTCAGATGATTAGAAATGAAGGGTATTCTTCTAAATATTTTTTCAGTTCCCGATTCTAATGAGTGTAAGTGTAAGTGTTGATGATGGGCTAACCCCCGAAATATATCGAATTCAAAACTCAATTTTGTTTTATTTCTTTTTTGTGAAACCTACCTCGTATCTTACTCAAGTTTTATTATTATATTAAAATGTTTCACCTAGAACCAACACCGAACTCCTTAAAAGTTATATTTATTTAGATTAATATAAATGATATTTACCTTGATCCTAGTGTGTTGGCCAAGTCTAAAATAAATTTTCCAGCTTCTTTTACTTCGTCTACGATTTGACCCAGTGTTGCTAAAAAACAAAACAATTAAATGAAATCCATGTTTCATTTATTGTGATTAATTAAATAAATAATAATAAATCTGTTTAAAAAAATTGAAATCTCCTTGGCTAGCAAGAGGCCTGCAGGCTTCGCACCTAGTAAGTATGGTATATATTTTGAATCAATATAGAATATTTGAGTATGTATATGAATATTTATTTTTACCTTTAGGTGCTTTATCATAATCGAAAACTGCAACTCGGACACCCTCAGAGTAGAGAGGGGCAACCAGATTGGCGCAAATGTCTTTTTCAATTTCTTGCCAATATCCACCATGAAAATAGACAAGGATAGGCGCGTCTGAAACAAAATATTATAGATATAAAAAAAATACTCAAATGATTTCTAATTTTTAATGAAATCTTTTGGAATTTTTAAAACCAAATTTTATCCTATATTATCGTAAGCTTAGATGGAAATATTTATGAAAAATAAGTTTATTTAAAATTTATAAGATGATCTGGTCATTCTCATCACTTTTCCATATTCCTGCCCTCCCTCGTATATTAAAATAAAATAAATATTTTCTAGAATTATTCAAGGCTTATTAGTCCCAGAAGTCTATCTATACTTGTTATAATCGGCTTGCGCGACCACGCCGTCCTCCTTTTTTTTATTTTAAAACCCACCACTAGTTCATGACAAATAATATTAGTAGCCTGCTGGACAGCAAGATGCCCGTCGAAGGCTGGCTTCGCATTCGGTTATAATGATCAAATGAGCATTCTTTTAGGATATTAAATTATCAAAAATAATTTTTAGAAAAAAAAACTTACTCCACAAATATTAAATTCAACAAATAAAATAATAACTCAAAAATAAAATAAAATGCACTAAAAGGAATAAAATAATTATCTAATTTAGTTACAACTAAACGACAAAATATTAACATGAAATCATTTTTTGAAGTCGGTGCCAAAAATATTCATTTTATGAATTGAACTCGACGGATCATACTTAGTAAGTTTGGCGGGTACGCTCGCTTATATAGTTTGTTTAGCACCGACTTCAAAAAGTGATTTCATGTTAATATTTCGTCGTTTAGTTGTAACTAAATTAGATTATTATTTTATACCTTTTAGTGCATTTTATTTGATTTTTGAGTTATTATTATTTTATTTGTTGCATTTAGTGATGTTATTAATAGTGACTTAATATAATACCTTGCATGCATCTCGTAAGAGAAAGCGTCGGGCGAATGAATAATAAAATTCAATTAATAAATAGAGAAATTCTGTCGAAACGTTAGCGGGTTTTAAATGAATTTTTTAAGATTTTTTTTTATAAAAGATTTTATTTATTATAATTACGATTATTTGCTCATAAGAATGGGAGATTTACGTTATTTCATCATTGATCCTATCACCAGAACTTGACCAAATTAATACGGGACCACCCTTAAGGTACCCCCATTCCAATAAAAAAAGAATCATCCAAATCGGTCCAACGTGGCAAAATGTTCTCCCTGAACATATATAAAAATGAATAAATAAATAAACAACCACTAAGGAAGTCAGAAACTATGGATTCGAATGATGCAAAATTATTTTTTTTTTTAATATTTCTCGAGGGTAGCATACAATTTGAATTTTATTTTGAAAAGAAGCAACAGTAATTTATATATTATTTTCCCATATAATATTTTTAATTTTATTGTTCGTGAAAGTGTAAAAACAATGAAAAAAAAACACCCTAATCAAAATTAAATTCTCATCTATCCTAGAGGGAATAAAAAATCTTTTAATTTAACACGTGAATGCTTATATCATACATAATTATAGTACACACCTTGTGGCAAATCTTTTCCATATAAATCGAATAGCTGTTCTTGTCCGTTGCCATACCGAATGTTCAGCTCATTGGGAATTGTAGATCGGACTTTTTCACTCTCTGGAAATTTATTAAAAAAAAATAATAATATTATTAGCTATACTTATTTAGAATTAATAAATAAATAGATAATAAGGTGATGTCTCCATCCACATGTATTAAAATATTTTTAATAAACATTCAAATGGCCTTAGATTATTATTTTATTTATTAATCTATCATACATAGATTGCACAATTTCAAAAAACTTGTTTTTGACAAATTCACTCAAGCTCGGCTATCATGTTTATTGTAAAAAAAAAATATTGCTTAATAACCACGTATTATATAATTATAAGCAAATATTATCTGTAAGAATTGTGAATAAGTTTGTAAGTAGAATTTCTGGCAAATTTTACTAAGGGCTAGTTGTATGTCGGTTGGTAAACTCTTTTAAACAAAGGGTAAAAGCCTTATAATTCACCTTGTGGCCGCAGGATGGCCAATCAGATGACAGACACTTTCATCTGATTGGCCATCCGCCAGGCACAAGCTGAATTATAAGGCTTTACCCTTTGTTTAAAAAGAGTTTACCAACCGACATACAACTGGCCCTAAGTATGCTGAGATACGAGGGGTGAACCGTGACCTAATATCGTGTACACCTACTTCCACTTCCACTTTCATTTCCAAGTAGAAGATAATAGATGAAGGGGTATTATCCAATGAATTCCAAAATAATTCCGCATAATTCCAAAGACGCTGTACCCCTAACTCCAATCGCGGTTCATTCTTCGCCTGAGATGTTGCCCTTGATGTCAGAAGCTTGGTGATTAATTGCTCAACTCATATGATCAACTGGGAGGGCATGAAAAAAAATGAATTTTTTTTACTCAAAATTTGAATTTTACAAAGCAGTTTAAATCGCTTTCCTAAAAAGTTATTAAATTAAACTTACACACTTATTCAAAACGAACTTTTCGTGCGTGCCTTCGGCGCGCCCTCGAAGCTCGACCCTCCGGGCTGGTGCCCTGGCGGGCAGCGTCTCGGTCAAAAATTTTTATTCCTCTTAAAAAACCACACTCCAAATGTATACCCGTAAACTACCGAAAATACATCGTCTCTTAAAAGTTTCACATCTTTAATGTTTGAGTGGCGGGGGGGGGGGGAGGAACAATTATCAATATATTTAATGTTTCTTAATTTAAAATGAATTGGAGTCTTTCATTTTAAAATTCAAATATATATATATATATATATTTCAAATTTGCCTGGTTAATGAAAATCGATTGGAGCCATCAGTTTAAAATTATATTTCAAATTTGCCTCGTTAATTAATATATATATTTAATGTTTCTTAATTTAAAATCTATTGGTGTTTTTTCATTTTCATTCGAGTTCAAATGAATACAATATTATCTAGACACCAAGTCTAAATCAAAAATATATAGTTTTAGTAACAGAAATCAAGATATAAATATTAATGTGACATTGGTCTAGTGGTTAGAGCTGATGCCCATAGTTCAAGAGTTCGTCGGTTCGATTCTAGGCAAGAGGGTAATTTTTTTAGAGAAATTTCTCTAAGCGTTGTTACAAATTAATCTAGATAAATATATATAGTATTCTTATAGATTTAATCAAATCTAATCTCTAGTGTTTTTTTTTTTTTAATGATATTGATGTAAGAAGGAGATACACCAGAAGGTGCATCCCCTAAAGGCCTGTATGGGATTGCCCCTCCATCGTGAAAAGAACAGAGTAGAAGGAAAGAAGCCGGGATCACGAGCCAAATCTCAGAAAGTTAGATACAATCCAATTTACTAAGTTTTTTAAGGGCTTCGAGCAGTGGTAAATTCTCCGCGCGATAAATTAGGCTAAATTTATCTCCCACTTAAAAGTGTAGTAGTTTTTAAATTTTTTTAACTCACGGAAAACACTTTTGATTATTAAAAATATATGTGGAACGTCAAAATCACTAGAGTAATAAAACTACTAAAAATATTTCCAAAAACTTAACTTTTATTTAAAAATTATTCAGACTAGATTTCAAAACAGTAAAAAAATAATAAAAAAAAAAATGGTTTATTTTTAAAAATTATACCTACACAAAATCAAATGGCCAGATGAATCCACAATCAGAAAAAGTAAATCAACGAGGCGTAGGGACGTGGCGCACCCATCGCCCAGTGGGTAACCCTTAGACCTTAAAAGCCTAGGCCATAGAGTAGTATAGAGTGAAAGCCTCCATAAAGAGCCAATGTATTTTACCGTATACGAGCTACAGAGCTCTCTGGCGAGTCCAGGGCGACATCATTGAGCAATCAAATGGCTGGAATCGCTCTCTTCGGGGCAAAATATGGCAACGTCAGTTTACGAAACTTGAATAATATTTTAATTTAACCTATACAGTTGTAGGTTATTTGAATATTTTCTAAATGAAGGTTAAACACAAAGGGTATGTATGACTTTGAATGTTCTATGATCTTTGGATAGCTCTTAAGAACTAAGAATTTTCGCCCTTCAGTCGCCAGAGAGCGCTTTTCGATGTACGGTAGCCTTCCACTTTATATTACTCTATGGACAGGCCATAGAGTAATATAGAGTGGAAGGCTACCGAAAATCAAAAATCGCTCTTCAGCGGCTCGGAGAACATTATTCTTGGCCCTTAAGAGCTATTCAAAGATATAGTCATAGGACATTCAAAGCCTTTGTCATAGATAAAAGATTCATACAGGCTTTGTGCTAAACGTTCATTTAGAAAATTTTCCAACGTACCAATTTATAGATTAAAATTTTATTAAATATGCCTAGTTCTCGACGTCAATGTTTGTGAAAAGTTGCTTTCACGATACAAAATCTGATAAAGATTAAATGACCTAAAAATCCTGAAATGTAAGTACCCTATATAAAATTAACTAGTAATTTATTTCTTTGAATTTTATATGTTAATTCTTTAATAATTTAATTATAGAGCTAAAGAGAGCGGTCCCCTCCATTTTATTGCCCATTCCGAACCGCCAGAGAGCTCTGTAACTCGTTCGTATACGCTAAAATACATTACCTCCTTATGGAGCCTTCCACTCTATATTACTCTATGGCCTCGGCTTTTATGGTCTAAGGGGTAACCATTGCAATCAGCCACCCGAGTACCGGCGGGAAAACCGAAGTATGGGGTATGGAGGAAATGCCACCCAAAGCCGAATATCCAAGCCTTTTACGACAATCTTAGCAGAAACTTGGTCTATGTTATACAACCTAGACCCCAAAAACAAGAGTTTTCAACTCTAAAGCATGGAGGAAAATGAACTGATGAAAGAAAATAGGCCTATGCGAGAATACTGGGCAAGAATTAAAACTCAATAATACAGTTGAATTAACATGGCCTAAACAAAAAAAAAAAAAATCAAAGAGGGTGTCTCTCCCGAATGATGAATATATGGTAAATATTAATATAGCTAACCGTATCCATATTTATAATTGTTAGTTGGAATCGTAGGAAACTGGAAAATTAAAATTAAAAACAGAGTTTTACATTTAATGAGTCGGACATTTCGTCATTTATTTTTCGACTTTCTCAGGGGCTCACTATGTAACTCAATTGTATATAAAACTATGAGAAATAACATTGTATTTTTTCAATCTTTCTTCATTAAAAGACATTCTCAATTTCCATTAAAATACATTCATAATTTACAATTAAAATTAAATTAAAATAAATATCGCCGATTTCTAGTGGTAAATAAGCATGATCGTTGATCATCTTGATGATTTCTTCTGGGGGATTGTGTCAGGCCGGTCCTTGATGCCAGATTGCCCTCAGATTTAATGTTAATTTATTTACACTCAAAATATTCTCAATTGTTCAAATGATTAATATAACTTCCCTATTTTTCTTATCAGTGTTTTGTGTTAACTGAAGATGGATTCGACTAACCCCGAAACATGTATTAACAATAATACATTTTTCAAAAACTAAAATGATTTTCCTTTCTCTTTTTAATAATACAAGATTGATATGAAGAATAGGGAAGTTACCATATATTATAATAATTTATTTTGATTTTTTTCTCTTTATTTTTTTTGACTTATATTTATTATTTTATCCCAGTGAACGGAATTATTGTTACTATTTTTTATTGGTTTTCAACCTACCGAACTCGATTTTAAATTTTTTACCCTAATAATTAACTCCCACAGCATACAAAGGTTTTTTCACCGTTCTGCTGTGGCTACACTCTGAGCCACTCATCCGGTGTGTGGCAAGATCGGAGGGTTATAAGGGGAGATGTGGAGGCCCTATACATTTTTGTGCATTGAATACAATAGCGAGCCACTGACGAAGTCGAAAAATAAATAACGAAACGTCTGACTCAAAAAAAACTCTGTTTTTAATTTTCCACTTTCCTACGATTACAACTAATAAATATTAGCATATAATAAAGTAAACGATACTCTTAATAGATGAAAATCAGATTAAGAACAAAAATTTGAGTTTTATCGTTCCTAAGACTCAAAAATAGTGACCGAAACTCCATTGCTCCGTGATTGTATAAGCCCCCCAGTTTCGTTTAGCACTCGATGAGAAAAAACATTCAAAACTTAAGCGAGATATGAGTTAGAAGTAGTACTTCAAGATTTTGGTTCTAATCGGACACTTTTACTTTATTTTTTTGTGATTTTCTCGAAAACGGTTCAAACGATTTTTGTTTTAAATAAAAGAAGGGCAAGGTTGCAAGTGTACATAGTGTACTAGTTTATTTTTAAAATATTTTATTTAAGTTATTTTTGATAATTTAAAATTAAAAACACACCAGAATAGATTTCCAGTCGCAAATTATGACAAGGAAATTTTATAAAGCTTATTTTTCTTAGATATAGGTTAAAAGAAGTACATTAAGTATTTGGGTAAAATCGAACAGCCGACGTACCCTTTACATTATTATTATTATTTTTTGTAATTTTCTCGAAAACAATTCTAACGAATTTTGTTTTAAATCAAAGAAGGGCAAGTTTCTAAGTGAACATCGTGTGGTGAGCACACACTAGTTTATTTTCTTTAAGTTATTTTTGTTAATTTAAAATTAAAGAGACACCAGAATAGTATTCAGGTCGCAAATTGCCACAAGGCCATTTTCTAGAACCTATTTTTACTTTATATTTTAAATTTGAAAATATTATTTATTTATTTTTATTAAATATAATTAAAGAAAAATCATATTGTGGATATATTAAAAGAAAAAAAAAAGCAAATTTTTGTCACTCGCTAACAAGATTAGTTTGCAAGTGTTTTCTTATATAGTTCGTAACGACCTTGAAACTGTTTTGTCTTCAAGTCTCGTAACGCGTTAAGATGGTTGCAGATATAGCAGGCGCCTAGTGAGTAAGAGCTGCCTTAATAATAGATTTAAAATAAATACTTAATTCTTTTATAAAACAATTTCAAAACATTTATTAAATATTAGTATTAATCTAAACGTTACGAGAGAAATTATGTTTAAATTGTAACACAAAGAGAAACAAAGAGGTTGTCCTCTGCTTGATGCAAACAAACATACACACATATATTGAAATTATATAACTCTATATATATTATTTATTTGTTTGAGACTATAGTTTCGAAGGCCTGGCTCCGAGGGGTGATCCGCGATTGGAAGTAGGTGTACACCTCTTTGGAAGTACTTGGAAATATTTGGAAGCACTTGGAAATATTTGAAAGTACTTGGGAATATTTGGAAGTACTTGGAAATGTTTGAAATTACTTGGAAATATTTGGAAGTGCTTGGAAATATTTGGAAGTACTTGGAAATATTTGAAAGTACTTGGAAATATTTGGAAGTACTTGGAAATATTTGAAAGCACTTGGAAATATTTGAAAGTACTTGGGAATATTTGGAAGCACTTGGAAATATTTGAAAGTACTTGGGAATATTTGGAAGTACTTGGAAATGTTTGAAATTACTTGGAAATATTTGGAAGTGCTTGGAAATATTTGGAAGTACTTGGAAATATTTGAAAGTACTTGGAAATATTTGGAAGTACTTGGAAATATTTGAAAGCACTTGGAAATATTTGAAAGTACTTGGGAATATTTGGAAGCACTTGGAAATATT
Organism: Forficula auricularia; assembly: GCA_024734495.1. Classification (NCBI taxonomy): domain Eukaryota; kingdom Metazoa; phylum Arthropoda; class Insecta; order Dermaptera; family Forficulidae; genus Forficula; species Forficula auricularia. The sequence goes on along the minus strand of JALMQS010000130.1, from coordinate 2,567 downwards.
TGAAAGTACTTGGGAATATTTGGAAGTACTTGGAAATGTTTGAAATTACTTGGAAATATTTGGAAGTGCTTGGAAATATTTGGAAGTACTTGGAAATATTTGAAAGTACTTGGAAATATTTGGAAGTACTTGGAAATATTTGAAAGCACTTGGAAATATTTGAAAGTACTTGGGAATATTTGGAAGCACTTGGAAATATTTGAAAGTACTTGGGAATATTTGAAAGTATTTGTAAATATTTGGAAGCACTTGGAAATATTTGGAAGTACAAGTGGTAGTAGGTGTACAGCATATTAGGTCGCGGTTCACCCCTCGCTTGACCCTCATCATCAGTCCTTTTTAATTATAAATATTATTTTTTCATTGGATCAGTATCGCGTGGATATTGAAAATTTTTGAAAATTTTTTTCTTCTTTCTCAGCTGAATACCCATGGAGAATTAAAAATTAAAAAAAAATTTTAATTCTACCTGGCTATTCAGCTGAGAAAGAAGAAAAATTTTCAATATCCACGCGATACTGATCCAATGAAAAATAACATTTATAATTAAAAAAGACTGATGATGAAGACCAACCCTTCGAAACTATAGTCTCAAACAAATAAATAATATATATATACTAGGGTGGTCCTTATTTTGGGTATTTTCGAATTTTTACGCTTGCAGAGGCTCACGTGGTTCGAAATAAATAAAAAAAAATATCTTCCAAGTTTCAACCCCCTATCTCAATTTTAACCTGTGCCTTAGAGCGATTCAAGTTTCCCATCTAAATAACATGGGGTTTTGACATTGAACGATCAATTTTTTTATTCCGGCCAAAATAATATTTCAAAAAATTTGAATCTTTGTAAACTTTACCCTTATAATAGTAGCTATCCTTCAGAGTTTTTTCAGATTTTTAGCTATTATAATTTTGGAGGTATTTAGTTAGATAAAATACTGCCATATCTTTGTGTTAGTAAGTTATAGATTCCAAAATTATACTAGCTACAAATCTGTAAAAATCCTGAAGGGTAGCTACCATTATAAGGATAAAATCTACAGAGTTTCAAATTTTTTAAACCATTGCTTTGGCCCGAATAAAAAATTGATAGTTCAATGTCAAAAACCCCATGTTATTTAGATGGGAATCTTACATCGCTCTGAGGCACAAGTTAAAATTGAGATCCAGACTTGAAACTTGGGGGATATTTTTTTTATTTATTTCGAACCATATGCGCCTCTGTCAGCGTAAAAATTCGAAAATACCCAAAATAAGGGCCACCCTAATATATACAGATATATAATTTCGATATATATGTGTGTATGTTTATTTGCATCAAGCCGAGGACAACCTGTTTGTTTCTCTTTGTGAATCAACAACTTTACTACTCTCGGCAAAACAAAAACTTTTCAATTTAAATTGTATAATTATATGTATAAGTAAATTTATATATTAAATATTATATTTAATATTTTTAGAAAACCGACCTTCACTGACACGATTATCCCCTTTTCTTCTAACCATTCGACAAATACTAAATTTTCATCCTTTTATTCAATGATCAATAGATTAATCTTAACTCCTCTTAGCATTACACATTTTAATAATGAACTAGATACCATTTATGATATAGCATATAATAATGGATATAGTAAGGAAATTATTAAAAAAATATTTATCAAAATTAATAAAAAACACACGCTTTCGCAATTACATTCACTCACAATCGAATCTGACAAAATCTATAAAAGAATCCCCTTTATTTCTAAACATATAACCTATCCAATAGCAAATATTCTCCAGAAGCATGGAATCACTCCAGCCCTTTATAATATAAATAATTTATCCTCCCAATTAATAAATAATAAACTTGACAAAATTGATAAAATAAATAGATCTGGTGTATACAAATTAAATTGCAACGATTGCGAGGCAATTTATATTGGACAAACTGGACGATCTTTTAAAAAACGGCATAAAGAACATTTAGCTTCCCACAGACAATTAATAAGAAACCAGCCCATAAATCCAGATTCCACTTCTGCATTTGCTAATCATCTATATTCTTTAGACCATTTACCTTCACCTTCTAACCCCATCCCTATTCATTTCGAAAGAAAAGGATTAAGATTGGATCTTCTTGAATCCACGGAAATAAAATATGCCTTGACGAAAGATGGAAATATTATCAATAATCAACTGGATGTAAAACACAATATAATAATTGATCTTTTATTATCCAAGCGGAAAAATCATTCCCAACCTAGAGACACAAGTCAACGAACTTACTAACTTTCCTTTCACCAAACAATCCTATGTAAACAAATGCCAACCTGATATTCTTTCTTAACAATAGCTTAAGAGAAAGTGTCCTTTTAAAATAATTTAAAAATTCTTTCTCTCTGTTCAATAAACACATATATAACCTATTATTCAATAAGTTGAATTAGTTACTTTCTGTATTTCCTGAAGATGGGTTGATAGCCCGAAATATATATATTGAAAAAGGAAAAAAAATTTTTATATCTTTTAATTTTTTTAATTTTAATGTGAAATAAGTGACCCAGTATCCTTAACTCATAGTAA